>BMAV01022801.1:0-18178 GCA_019973955.1 Trichonephila inaurata madagascariensis
TTTGGAGGGGAAATTGAGGAAGACAAAAAAATCCCAAACGACGAAAAAAAAAAATGCGTCGCAATTAAACCCAAAAGACGGGAAAGCTTCAAAAGGATAATACCTAAAAAATTTTTTACTTTTTTTGTGTTTTCTGATACTTTCATAGAAATGAAATTTTCCAAAGTGCAATAACTCGAGTTCTAATCATCGAGGGGAATGTTTTTTAAATGTTTTTTTGGGGGTGGCCTCTCGTTGAATGACACCCGGTTTTTTTAAAAACGTGGTAGGGGTTCCGCCCAAAAAAGACGGTTTTTTTTAAGAAGGTGTTTCATTTTAAAAAAATTCGGAATTTGGAAACGGAGACCAGATTTGGGTTCCTGGTCTTTTTAGGGAAAAGGGCTTTTTGGGGTTTTAGGGGAAAAAAAAAAGTGGTGGGGTGCCTGAAACAGACATTTTAAAAAGGTGAATTTCAAAAAAAACGTTGGGCATAACTTTTTAACATTTGAAATTTCGACAAGCGCCATCATATTCGTGATCAGCGTTGAATTCCGGGGAAAAAAAAAGTTTGGGAGAATTGGGCGGTTTTTAAAATGGTGGGGTTGGCTTTCGCCAAGTAGGTTTGGTTTTTTCAAGAAGGTCTTTCATTTTAAAAAAGGTTACAGGAATTGTGAAACGGAGACCAAATTTAGATTCCTGGTCAAATTTCGGGGGAAATGGGAAATTTTAAGTTTCTAGGGTAAAAAAAAAAAATTTGTGGACTATTAACTTTGAAAGAGGGGACGAATTTCAAAGACACAATTGGGCATAACCGGTGAATTTTTTTGACAAGCGCCTTACATAATTGTGATCAGCGTTGAATTTTGGCAAGAAAAAAAAGTTTGGGAGGGAAATTGGGGGAACAAAAAAAAACCAAACGACGGAAAAGAGAAATGCCGCAATTGCCCCTATGAAAGACGAACGCTCAAAAAAGGATAAACGCAATTAAAATTTTTTTTCTTTTTTTTTCCCTGTTTTTTTTATACGTCATAGAAATGCAACCAAAGTGCAATAACCTGAGTTCTAACCCCTCGCAGGGGAATGTTTTGGTCTTTGGGTTTGGGGCCCTCTTGAATGACCCCGGTTTTTTTTAAAAACGGTCGGGGTTTCCGCCAAAAGATCGGTTTTTTCGAAAGGTGTTTCCCTTTTAAAAAAAATTTCAGGGAAATTTTGTGAAAGGAGACCAGATTTGATTCCGGTATATTTTTGATGAAAAGGGGTTTTTTTAAGTTTTAGGTAAAAAAATAGTGGTGGGGATGTCACTGAAACAAATAATGAAAGAGGGGGGCGAATTTTAAAGAAACAATTGGGAAAAAACCTTGAACTAATTGGAATTTGAAAAGCCAAAATATTCGTGATCAGTGTTGAATTTTTCAAGAAAACTAAGTTTAGGGAGAATTGGGCGGTTTTTAAAAATTTGGGTTTGTTGGCTTTTTTGCCAAAAGGTTGGTTTTTTTCGAAGGTCTTTTATTTTTTAAAAAAAGTTAAGGGAATTTTTAAACGGGACCAGATTTAGATTTCCTTTTAAATTTCAGGAAATGGGTAACTTTTGGGAAGGGTAAAAAAAAAAGTGGTGGACTATTGAACTATTGGAAAGAATTTCAAAAGAAACAAATTTGGGATCCTTTGAACTAATTGAATTTCGACAAGCGCCATACATATTCGTGATCAGCGTTAATTTGTGCAAGAAAAAAAAGTTTGGGGGAATTGAGGAAACAAAAATGATCCAAACGCATGGAAAAAAGAAATGCGCGAATTGCCCAAGAAAGACGAACGCTCAAAAGGAAAAACCGCAATTAAAATTTTTAATTTTTTCGGTGTTTTTCTATACTTTCATAGAAATGCATTACCAAAGTGCAAAACCGAGTTCTAAACGCAGGGTAATGTTTTGTGTCTTTTGGGGTTTTGGGGGGGCCTTCGTTCGAATGACACCCGGGTTTTTAAAAAACGGTCGGTAAGTTTTTCCGCCAAAAAATCGGTTTTTTCAAGAAGGTGTTTCATTTTTAAAAATTACGGTTTCTGGGGAACCGATTTGACCCCGGTATATTTTTGAGGGAAAAGGGCTTTTGGGAAATTTCTAGGGGAAAAAAAAAAGTGGTGGGGTATACCGAAACAGACTAATGAAAGAGGGGGCAATTTTAAAGCAACAAAAACCCTTTTTAACTAATTGGAATTTACAAGGGATACATATTCGTGATAGGTTTAATTTTAAAAAAAACAAGTTTAGGGAGAATTGGGCGGGTTTTTTAAAAATTTGGGCGGTTATTGGCTTTTTATGCCAAATAGGTTGGTTTTTTTCAAGAAGGTCTTTTTTTTTAAAAAAAAGTTACAGGAATTTTGAAACGGAGACCAGATTTAGATTCCCGGTCAAAATTTGAGTGAAATGGGGAAATTTTTTAAGTTTTTAGGGGAAAAAAAAAAAAGTGGGGGACATTGAACTATTGAAAGAGGGGAATTTAAAGAAAAAATTGCAAAACCTTGAACAATTGAATTTCGAAAGCGCCCATACGTGATCAGCGTTGAATTCTGTGCGAAAACTAAGTTTGTGAATTGAGGAAGACAAAAATGATCCAAACGCATGGAAAAGAGAAATGCGCGCAATTAAGCCCATATGAAAGACGAACGCTCAAAAAGGGTAATACCGCAATTAAAAATTTTTTACTTTTTTCGGGTTTTTCTGATACTTTCATAGAAATGCATTACCAAAAGGGAAACTCGAGTTCAATAATCGGGGTAATGTTTTTTTGTTTCTGGGTTTGGGGGGGCCCCTCGTTGAATGAAACCCGGTTTTTTTAAAAACGGTCGGTGTTGGTTTTGCCAAAAGGTCGGTTCTTTTAAGAAGATGTTTCCCTTTTTTAAAAATTTCATGAATTTCGTGAAACGGGACCAGATTTGATTCCCCATTTCGGTGAAATGGCCCTTTTTTGGGGTTTCAGGGTAAAATAAAATGGGTGGGCATGTCACTGAAAAAGACTATTGAAAGAGGGACAATTTCAAAGCCGTTGGGCTAACTTTTTAACTATTTGGGAAATTTTACAAGCGCCATCATATTCGTGATCAGCGTTGAAGGGAAGAAAAAATGTTTGAAGAATTGACGGTTTTTTTTAAAATCGGTCGTTGGCTTTTGCCAAATAGGTTGGTTTTTTCAAAAATCTTTCATTTTAAAACAGTTACAGGAATTTCGGAAAAGGAGACCAGATTTAGATTCCCGGTCAAATTTTGAGGAAAAGGGTAACTTTGGTGTTTCAGGGTAAAAAAAAAAGTGGTACATTGAACTATTGAAAGAGGGAAAATTAAAGAAACAATTGGGCATCCTTTTAACTAAATGGAATTTCGACAAGCACCATACATATTCGGGTCAGCGTTGAATTCGTGCAAGAAAACTAAGTTTGGGGAAGAGGAAGCAAAAAAAAGATCCAAAAGCACGGAAAAGAGAAATGAGTCGCAAAAGCCCATAGAAAGACGAACGCTCAAAAGGATAATACCGCAATTAAAATTTTTACTTTTTTCCGTGTTTTTTGATATTTCATAGAAATGCATTACCAAAGGCAATAACTCGAGTTCTAATCATCGCAGGGGAATTTTTAAATGTCTTGGGTTTGTGGGCGGCCCTCGTTCAATGACACCCGGTTTTTAAAATGGTTGAAGTTCTTCCAAGCGAAATAGACGGTTTTTTCAAGAAGGTGTTTCATTTTAAAAAATTTCAGGAATTTCGAACGGAGACCAGATTTGATTTCCCGGGCTATTTTCGAGTGAAATGGGTCTTTTGGTAAGTTTCTAGGGTAAAAAAAAAAAGTGGTGGGCATGTCACGAAACAGACAATGAAAGAGAGGGCGAATTTCAAAAAACAATTGGGCATAACCTTTTAACTAATTGGGAAATTTACGATCTTTCGTGATCAGTGTTGAATTCTGTGCAAGAAAACTAAGTTTAGGGGGAATTGGTGGTTTTTAAAAACGGTTTTTTAGGTTGGCTTTCCTGCCAAATAGGTTGGTTTTTTTAAGAAGGTCTTTCATTTTAAAAAAAGTTACAGGAATTTTTGGGAAAAGGAGACCGATTTAGATTCCGGGCAGAGGAAATGGGGAACTTTGGGTTTCAGGGGAAAAAAAAAAAGTGGTGGACTAGAACTATTGAAAGAGGGACGAATTTTAAAGAAACAATTGGGCATAACCCGAACTAATTGGGAAATTTGAAAGCGCCATACATATTCGGACAGGTTTAATCTTAAGAAAACTAAGTTTGGTAGGATTGAGGAAGATAAAAGAGATCCAAAAAGGAAAAGAGAAAAAGCGTCGCAATTACCCATATGAAAGACGAACGCTTCAAAACGGGTAATCCCAATTAAGATTTTTTACTTTTTTTGGTGTTTTTCTGATATTGTCATAGAAATGCAACCAAACAACCGTTTTAATAACGCTGGGTAAGTATTAAGGCCGGGTTTGGGGGCCTCTCTTGAATGAACCCGGTTTTTTAAAATCGGTCGGTAAATGGTTTTTTAAGCCAAATAGGTCGATTTTTTTTAAGAAAGGTGTTTCATTTTAAAAATTAAAGAATTTCCCGGGGACCGATTTGATTCCTTAAATTTAGATGAAATGGGTAACTTTGGGAAGTTTCTAGGGAAAAAAAAAAAAAAGTGGTGATGTCACTGAAAAAGACTACTGAAAGAGGGGAAATTTTAAAAAACAATTAAGAAAAATTTAACTAATTGAATTTCTACAAGGGCCAAACATATTTGGGACGTTGAATTTGGAAGAAAACTAAGTTTGGTAGGGATTGCCCGGGAAAATAAAAAAAATGATCCAAACGCACGGAAAAAGGGGAAATGCGTAATTAGCCCATATGAAAGACGAACGTTTAAAACGGATAATACCGCAATTAAACCCTTTTTTTGGGTTTTTCTGATTTGTCATAGAAATGCATTACCAAAAGGGAAACCCCAAATTCCCTTTTCGCAGGGGAAGTTTTAAGTGTCTTTTGTTTTGGGGGGGCCTCTCGGGAAACAACCCCTTTTTTAAAACGAGCGGTAGGTTGGCTTCCAAGCCAAATAGATCGGTTTTTCAAGGGTTCCATTTTAAAAAAAAAATTTCAGGAATTTTTGAAACGGGGGACCAGATTTGGATTCCCGGTCTATTTTCGATAAATTTTTTGGAAGTTTCTAGGGGAAAAAAATAGTGGTGGGATGTCAGAAACAGATAATGAAAGAGGGACGAATTTCAAAGAAACAATTGGGCATAACCTTGAACAATTGAATTTCGACAAACGCCAAAATATTCGTGATCAGTGGAATTTGTGCAAAGAAAAAAAAAGTTCGGTGAAAATTTCCGGTTTTTAAAATCGGTGGGAGGTTTTTCCGCCAAATAGGTTGGTTTTTTTAAAAAGGGTCTTTTTATTTTTAAAAAAAGGTTACAGGAATTTCGTGAAACGGAGACAAGATTTAGATTCCTGGTCAAATTTTAGTGAAATGGGAAATTTTGAAGTTTCTAGGGGAAAAAAAAAAAGTGGGGGATGTCACTGAAACAGACTATTGAAAGAGGGACAAATTTCAAAGAAACAATTGGGCATAACCTTTTAACTAATTCGCTGGAATTTCGACAAGCGCCATACATATTCGTGATCAGCTTTGAATTCTGTGCAAGAAAACTAAGTTTGGTAGGAATTGTATGTAGCGACAAAAATTGATCCAAACGTACGAAAAGCAGAAATGCGTCGCAATTAAAGCCCGCATATGAAAGATGACGAACGCTCAAAAAGGATAATACCGCAATTAAAAATTTTTTTACTTTGCGTTTTTCTGATACTTGTCATAGAAATGCACACCAAAGTGCAATAACCAGCTCCAATAATCGCAGGGTAATGTTTTTAAGTGTCTTTAATGAAGGCCTCTCGTTCGAATGACACCCGGCTTTTTTAAAAATCTAGTCGGTAAGTTGGCTTTCGCCAAATAGGCTCCTGTCTTTTTTCACAGCGATGTTTCATTTTAAAAAATATTTCATGAATTCTCGTGAAACGGAGACCAGATTTGATATTCCCAGTCCATTTCGAGTGAAATGGGTCTTTTTGGTAAGTTTCTAGGGTAAAAAAAAAATAGTGGTGGGCATGTCACTGAAACAGACTAATATTGAAAGAGGGGACGAATTTCAAACAAACCGTTAAGTATAACTTTTGAGCTATTTGAATGACAAGCGCCATACATATTCGTGGATCAGCGTTGAATTCCGTGCAAGAAAAACTAAGTTTGGGTGCGGAGAATTGGACGGTTTTTAAAATCGGTCGGTAGGTTGGCTTTCCTGCCAATAGGTTGGTTTTTTCAAGAAGGTCTTTCATTTTTAAAAAAGGTTATGAATTCTCGGTGAAACGGAGACAAGATTTAGATTCATGGTCACCCTCGAGTGAAAATGGGTAACTTTGGTAAGTTTCTAGGGTAAAAAAAAAAGTGGTGGGCATGTCACTGAAAACAGATCATGAAAGAGGGGACGAATTTCAAAGACACAATTGGGCATAACCTTTGAACTAATTGAATTTCGACAAGCGCCATACACATATTGTGATCAGCGTTGAATTTGTGCAAGAAAACTAAGTTTGCAGGAATTGTATGAAATATCAAAATGATCCAAACGCACGGCAGAGAAAGGTAAGTCGCAATTTTCGCTTCCATATGAAAGACGAACGCTCAAAAGGATAATACCGCAATTAAATTTTTTACTTTTTCGGTGTTTTTCTGATACTTGTCATAAAATGCATTACCAAAGGCAATAACTCGAGTTCTAATAATCGCAGGTAAATGTTTTGGGCGTTCGGGGTTTGGGGCGGCCTCTCGTTCGAATGACACCCGGTTTTTAAAATCGGTCGTTAAGTTGGCTTTCAAGCCACACAGGTCGGTTTTTAAAGAAGATGTTTTCATTTTAAAAATTACATGAATTTCTGTGAAACGACCAGATTTGATTCCTGATCCATTGAAAGTGAAACGGGCCTTTTGGTAAAGTTTCCTAGGCAAAAAAATAGTGGTGGGTGGCATGTCACTAGCAGACTGCTTTGTTATAATGCATGAATTTCAAAGAAACCGTTGGGCATAACTTTGAACTATTTGAATTTCGATGCCGCAGCATGGTTGGTCGCATCAAAGCGAATTCAAAAAGAAAAACTAAGTTTGTGAGAATTTGACGGTTTTTTAAAATCGGTCGGTAAGTTTGCCTTCATGCCAAGCAGGCTGGTTTTCAAGAAGGTCTTTCATTTTGCAAACAGTTACAGGAATTTGTACCGGAGACCAGATTTAGATTCTGGTCAAATTTCGAGTGAAATGGGTAACTTTTGGTAAGTTTCTCAGGGTAAAAAAACAGTGGTGAATTATTGAACTATTGAAAGAGGGCATTAAATTTCAGCACACACCAGTACAACTTTAACTAAATGGAATTTCGACAAGCGCCACACATATTCAGGATCAGCGTTAAATTCCTGCAAGAAAAACTAAGTTTGATAGAAATTGGAGGAAGACAAAAATGATCCAAAACGCACGGAAAAGAGAAATGCGTCGCAATTCGCTTCTCCATATGAAAGACGAACGCTCAAAAGGATACGTATCGCAATTAAAATTTTTTACTTTTTTTTTCGGTGTTTTTTCTGATACTTGTCATAGAAATGCATTACCAAAGTGCACAACTCGAGGCCTCTAATAATCGCAGGGTAATGTTTTAAGTGTCTGGGTTTGGGGGCGGCCTTTCGTTCGAATAACACCCGGTTTTTTAAAATCGGTCGGTAAGTTGGCTTTCAAGCCAAATAGGTCGGTTTTTTCAAGAAGATGTTTCATTTTAAAAAAAATTTCATGAATTTCGTGAAACGGAGACCAGATTTGGATTCCTGGTCCATTTCGAGTGAAATGAGTCTTTTTGGTAAGTTTCTAGGGTAAAAAAATAGTGGTGGGCATGTCACCGAAACAGACTATTGAAAGAGGGCAATGAATTTCAAAGAAACCGTCGCTAACTTTTGAACTATTTGGAATTTCGACAAGCGCCATACATATTCGTGATCAGCGTTGAATTCCGTGCAAGAAAACTAAGTTTGGTAAGAAAATGGACGGTTTTTAAAATCGGTCAGCAAGTTGGCTTCATGCCACACAGGTTGGTTTTTTCAAGAAGGTCTTTCAGTTTTAAACCCAGTTACAGGAATTTCGTGAAACGGAGACCGTATTTAGATTCCTGGTCAAATTTCGAGTGAAATGGTTAAATTTTGGTAAGTTTCAGGGTTAAAAAAAATAGTGGTGGACTATTGAACTATTGAAAGAGGGGACGAATTTCAAAGAAACAATTGGGCATAACCTTTGAACTAATTGGAATTTCGACAAGTGCCATACATATTCGTGATCAGCGTTGAATTCTGTGCAAGAAAACTAAGTTTGGTGCAGGAATTCGAGGAAGACAAAATGATCCAAACGCACGGAAAAGAGAAATGCGTCGCAATTCGCTTCTCCATATGAAAGACGAACGCTTCAAAAAGGATAATACCGTACTAAAATTTTTTTACTTTTTTCCGTGTTTCTTTCTGATACTTGTCATAGAAATGCATTACCAAAGTGCAAATGTCTCCGAGTTCCCCACCAATGCAGGTTAATGTTTTAAGTGTCTTTTGGTTTGGGGGCGGCCTCTCGTTCGAATGACACCCGGTTTTTAAAATCGGTCGGTAAGTTGGCTTCCAAGCCAAAGATCGGTTTTTTCAAGAAGGTGTTTCATTTTAAAAACGTAAATTACAGGAATTTCGTGAAACGGAGACCAGATTTGATTCCTGGTCTATTGAGTGAAATGGGTCTTTTGGTAAGTTTCTAGGGTAAAAAATAGTGTGTGGGCATGTCACTGAAACAGACTATTGAAATATATCACGAATTTCAAAGAAACCGTTGGGCATAACTTTGAACTATTTGAAATTTCGACAAGCGCCATACATATTCGTGACTGCAAAGAATTCCGCAAGAAAAACTAAGTTTGGTGAGAATTGACCTGTTTTAAAATCGGTCGGTAAGTTGGCTTTCATGCCAAGTAGGCGGTTGGCTTTTTCCGAAGGTCTTCATTTTAAAAAAGGTTACAGGAATTTCTGTGAAACGGAACGGAGATTTAGATTCCGGGTCAAATTTCGAGTGAAATGGGTAACTTTGGTAAGTTTCAGGGTAAAATATTTTGTGACCATTGAACTATTGAAGAGGGACGAATTTCAAAGACACAATTGGGCATGGACCTTTGAAATAATTGAATTTCGACAAGCGCCTTACATATTCGTGATCAGCGTTGAATTCCTGTGCAAGCAAAACTAAGTTTGGTAGAATTGGAGGAAGAGCGAAAAAATGATCCAAACGCATCGAAAAGAGAAATGCGTCGCAATTAAGTCTATATGAAAGACGAACGCTCAAAAAGGATAATAAATACCGTAATTAAAATTTTACTTTTTTTCGGTGTGTTTTTCTGATACTTGTCATAGAAATGCATTACCAAAGCGCAATAACCTCGAGTTCTAATAATCGCAGTGTTTTAAGTTTCTGGGTTTGGGGCGGCCTCTCGTTCGAATGACACCTGGTTTAAAATTCCGGTCGGTAAGTTGGCTTCTCAAGCCAAATAGTCGGTTCTTTTCAAGAAGATGTTTCATTTTAAAAATCATACGAATTTCGCGAAAACGGAGACCAGATTTGGATTCCTGGTCCATTTCGAGTGAATTGGGTCTTTTTGGTAAGTTTCTAGGGTAAAAAATAGTGGGTAAAGTATGTCACCAAACAGACTATTTAAAGAGGGCACAAATTTAAAGAAACCGTTAAGCATAACTTTGAACTATTTGGAATTTCGACAAGCGCCATACATATTCGTGATCAGCGTTGAATTCCGCAAGAAAACTAAGTTTGGTGAGAATTGGACTGTTTTAAAATCGGTCGGTAAGTTGGCTTTTCATGCCAAATAGGTTGGTTTTTTTCAAGAAGGTCTTTCATTTTTAAAAACAGTTACAGGAATTTCTGTGTTCTGGAGACCAGATTTAGATTCCTGGTCAAATTTATAAAATGGGTAACTTTTGGTAAGTTTCTTAGGGTAAAAAAAATAGTGGTGGACTATTGAACTATTGAAAGAGGGATCAAAGAAACAATTGGGCATAACCTTTGAACTAATGGAATTTAATAAGCGCCATATTCGTGATCAGCGTTGAATTTCTAAAGAAAAATGCAAGTTTGGTAGGGATTGAGGAAGATAAAGACGATCCAAACGTACGGAAAAGAGAAATGCGCCCGCAATTAAGCCCATGGCGAAAGACGAACGGCTTCAAAACGGATAATACCTACCAAAATTTTTTTACTTTTTTTTCGGTGTTTTTCTGATACTGTCATAAAATGCATTACCAACTGCAATAACTGCCCGCTAATCAGCTGGGTGTATTAAGTGTCTTTTGGGTTTGGGGGCGGCCTTCGTCTGAATGACACACCCGGTTTTTTAAAAATCGGTCGGTAAGTTGGCTTTCGCTTCAATAGGTCGATTTTTTCAAGAAGGTGTTTTATTTAAAAAATTACATGAATTTCCGAGACCAGATTTGATTCCTGGTCAAATTTCGAGTGAATTGGCCTTTTTTGGTAAGTTTTAGGGTAAAAAATAGTGGTGGGCATGTCACTGAAACAGACTATTGAGAAAGGGGCACGAATTTCAAACCGTTGGGCATAACTTTTGAACTTGAAATTTCGACAAGCGCCATACATATTGTGATCAGCATTTAAATTTGCGTGCAAGAAAAAAACCAAGTTTAGTGGAGAATTGGCCGGTTTTTTAAAATCGGTCGGTAAGCTGGCTTTCGTGCCAAAGTCAGGTTGTTTCAAGAAGGCTCTTTCATTTTAAAAACATTTACAGGAAATTTCGCAAACGTATATTCAGATTTGGATTCTGGTCACCCCTGAGTGAAATGGGAAAATTTTGGTAAAAGTTTCTAGGTAAAAAAAATATTAGTGGTGGGGTATGTCACTGAAATGACTACTGAAAGAGGGACGAATTTTCAAACAAACAATTGGGCATAAACTTTTTAACTAATTGGAATTTCTACAAGCGCCATACATATTCGTGATCAGCGTTGAATTCTGTGCAAGAAAAAATTAAGTTTGGTAGGAATCGGAGGAAGACAAAAAATTAACCAAACCACGGAAGAGAAAGGCGTCGCATATAAGCCCATATGAAAGACGAACGCTTCAAAAGGATAATACCGCAATTAAAAATTTTTACTTTTTTTTCGGTGTTTTCTGATACTTTGGCAGAAATCATTACCCAAAATTCAATAACTCGAGTTTTAATCATCGCAGGGTAATGTTTTAAGGGGTCTTTGGGTTTGGGGGCGGCCCTCGTTCGAATGACACCCGTTTTTAAAATCGGTCGGTAAGTTACTTTCAAAACCAAATAGTTCAGTTTTCAAGAAGATGTTTCATTTTTAAAAAAATTACATGAATTTCGTGAAACGGAGACCATATTTGGATTCCTGGTCCATTTCGAGTGAAACGGGTCTTTTTGGTAAGTTTCTAGGGTAAAAAAAAAATAGTGGTGGGCATGTCACTGAAACAGACTAATGAAAGGGGACGAATTTCAAAGAAACAATTGGGCATAACCTTTGAACTAATTGGAATTTCGACAAGCGCCATACATATTCGTGATCAGTGTTGGATTCCGTGCAAGAAAAACAAAGTTTGGTAGGGATTGGAGGAAGATAAAAAGACGATCCAAACGCACGGAAAAGAGAAATGCGTCGCAATTAAGCCCATATGAAAGACGAACGCTTCAAAACGGATAATACCGCAATTAAAATTTTTTTACTTTTTTTTTCGGTGTTTTCTGATACTTGTCATAGAAATGCATTACCAAATTGCAATAACTCAAGTTCTAATAATCGCTGGGTAATGTATTAAGTGTCTTTGGGTTTGGGGGCGGCCTCTCGTTCGAATGACACCCGGTTTTTTAAAATCGGTCGGTAAGTTGGCTTTCAAGCCAAATAGGTCGATTTTTTCAAGAAGGTGTTTCATTTTAAAAAAAATTACATGAATTTCCGGAGACCAGATTTGGATTCCTGGTCAAATTTCGAGTGAATTGGGTCTTTTTGGTAAGTTTCTAGGGTAAAAAAAAAATAGTGGTGGGCATGTCACTGAAACAGACTATTGAAAGGGGGCACGAATTTCAAAGAAACCGTTGGGCATAACTTTTGAACTATTTGAAATTTCGACAAGCGCCATACATATTGTGATCAGCATTGAATTCTGTGCAAGAAAAACTAAGTTTAGTGAGAATTGGCCGGTTTTTTAAAATCGGTCGGTAAGTTGGCTTTCGTGCCAAATAGGTTGTTTCAAGAAGGTCTTTCATTTTTAAAAACATTTACAGGAATTTCGTGAAACGGAGACCAGATTTAGATTCCTGGACAAATTTCGAGTGAAATGGGTAACTTTGGTAAGTTTCTAGGGTAAAAAAATAGTGGTGGGCATGTCACTGAAACAGACTACTGAAAGAGGGGACGAATTTCAAACAAACAATTGGGCATAAACTTTTAACTAATTGGAATTTCTACAAGCGCCATACATATTCGTGATCAGCGTTGAATTCTGTGCAAGAAAAACTAAGTTTGGTAGGAATTGTATGAAGACAAAAAAATGATCCGAACGCACGGAAAAGAGAAATGCGTCGCAATTAAGCCCATATGAAAGACGAACGCTCAAAAAGGATAATACCGCAATTAAAATTTTTTATTTTTTTTTTCGTTGTTTTTCTGATACTTGTCATAGAAATGCCTTACCAAAGTGCAATAACTCGAGTTCTAATAATCGCACTGAAATGTTTTAAGTGTCTGGGTTTGGGGGCGGCCTCTCGTTCGAATGACACCCGGTTTTTTAAAATCGGTCGGTAAGTTGGCTTTCAAGCCAAATAGTTCGGTTTTTTCAAGAAGATGTTTCATTTTTAAAAAAATTACATGAATTTCGTGAAACGGAGACCATATTTGGATTCCTGGTCCATTTCGAGTGAAACGGGTCTTTTTGGTAAGTTTCTAGGGTAAAAAAAATAGTGGTGGGCATTTCACTGAAACAGACTATTGAAAGAGGGCACGAATTTCAAAGAAACCGTTGGGCATAACTGTTGAACTATTTGGAATTTCGACAAGCGCCATACATATTCGTGATCAGCGTTGAAATCCGTGCAAGAAAAACTAAGTTTGGTGAGAATTGGACGGTTTTAAAATCGGTCGGTAAGTTGGCTTTCATGCCAAATAGGTTGGTTTTTTTAAGAAGGTCTTTCATTTTTAAAAAAGAGTTACAGGAATTTCGTGAAACGGAACAAGATTTAGATTCCTGGTCAAATTTCAGTGAAATGGGTAACTGGTAAGTTTCTAGGGGAAAAAAATTGGGTGGGCATGCCTGAAAAGACTATTGAAAAAAGGGAGAATTTCAAAAAAATTAAAAGAACAATTGGGAAGAAAGCGCCATCATATTCGTGATCAGCGTTGAATTCTGTGCAAGAAAAAAATTTAAATTTGGTAGGAATCGGGGGGAAAAAAAAATTAACCAAACGCACGGAAAAAAAAGGGCGCTATAAACCCCTATGAAAGACGAACGCTTCAAAAAAAAAACCCCCAAATTAAAAATTTTTTTTCTTTTTTTTTGGTGTTTTTTTGATACTTGTCAAAATGCATTACCAAAGTTCAATAACTGAGTTTTAATCATCGCAGGGTAATTTTTAAGTGTCTTTGGGTTTGGGGGGGGGCCCTCGTTCGAATGACACCCGATTTTTAAAATCGGTCGGTAAAGGGGTTTCAAGCCAAATAGTTCGTTTTCAAAAAAGATGTTTCATTTTTAAAAAAATTTCATGAATTTCTGAAACGGGGCCATATTTTTCCTGGTCCATTTCGAGTGAAACGGGGCTTTTGGTAAATTTTTAGGGTAAAAAAAAAAGTGGTGGGATGTCACTGAAACAGACTAAAAAGAGGGAAATTTTAAAGAAACAATTGGGCATAACCTTTGAACTAATTGGAATTTCGACAAGCGCCACATATTGTGATCAGTGTTGGGTTCCGTGCAAGAAAAAATAAGTTTGGGAGAATTGGGCGGTTTTTTTAAAAACAGTCGGGAAAATTCCTTTCCGCCAAATGGTTTTTTCAAGAAGGTCTTTCATTTTAAAAAAAAGGGTTTCAGAATTTCGTGAAACGGAACAAGATTTAGATTCCGGGCAAATTTCGAGTTAAAGGGGAACTTTGTTAAGTTTCAGGAAAAAATATTGGGCATGTCCGGAAACAGACTATTGAAAAAGGGACGAATTTCAAACAAACAATTGGGCATAAACTTTTAACTAATTTGGGAAATTTTTATAAGGGCCCTACAATTTTTCGTGATCAGCGTTGAATTCTGTGCAAGAAAAACTAAGTTTGGTAGGAATTGTATGAAGACAAAAATGATCCGAACGCACGGAAAGAGAAATGCGTCGCAATTAAGCCCATATATGAAAGACGAACGCTCAAAAGGATAATACCGCAATTAAAATTTTTATTTTTTTCGGTGTTTTTTTGATACTTGTCATAGAAATGCCTTCCAAAAATGCAATAACTCGAGTTCTAATAATCGCACTGAAATGTTTTAAATGTCTGGGTTTGGGGGGGGCCTCTCGTTCGAATGACACCCCGGGTTTTTTTAAAATCGGTCGGGAAGTTGGCTTTCAAGCCAAATAGTTCAGTTTTTCAAGAAGATGTTTCATTTTAAAAATTACATGAATTTCGTGAAACGGAGTCCATATTTGGGTTCCTGTCCATTTCAGTGAAACGGGTCTTTTGGTAAGTTTCCAGGGTAAAAAAAAAGTGGTGGGCATTTCACTGAAAACAGACTATTGAAAGAGGGCACGAATTTCAAAGAAACCGTTGGCATAACTGTTGAACTATTTGGAATTTCGACAAGCGCCATACATATTCGTGATCAGCGTTGAATTCTGTGCAAGAAAACTAAGTTTGGTGAGAGTGGACGGTTTTAAAATCGGTCGGTAAGTTGGCTTCAAGCCAAATGATCAGTTTTTTAAGAAGGTGTTTCATTTTAAAAATTACAGGGAATTTCTGAAACGGAGACCAGATTTGGATTCCTGGTCTATTTTCGAGTGAAATGGGTCTTTTGGTAAGTTTCTAGGGTAAAAAAATAGTGGTGGGCATGTCACTGAAACAGACTAATGAAAGAGGGACGAATTTCAAAGAAACAATTGGGCATAACCTTTGAACTATGGAATTTCGACAAGCGCCATACATATTGTGATCAGTGTTGGATTCTGGCAAGAAACTAAGTTTGATGAGAATGGTCGGTTTTAAAATCAGTGGGAAGTTCGCTTTCCTGCCAAATAGGTTGGTTTTCAAGAAGGTCTTTCATTTTTAAAAAAAGGTTACAGGAATTTCGTGAAACGGAGACAAGATTTAGATTCCTGGTCAAATTTCGAGTGAAATGGGTAACTTTGGTAAGTTTCTAGGGTAAAATAGTGGTGGACTATTGAACTATTGAAAGAGGGGACGAATTTCAAAGAAACAATTGGGCATAACCTTTGAACTAATTGGAATTTCGACAAGCGCCATACATATTCGTGATCAGCGTTGAATTCTGTGCAAGAAAACCTAAGTTTGGTAGGAATTGGAGGAAGACAAAAAAATTAACCAAACGCACGGAAAAGAGAAAGGCGTCGCATATAAGCCCATATGAAAGACGAACGCTTCAAAAAGGATAATACCGCAATTAAAATTTTTTTACTTTTTTTTCGGTGTTTTTCTGATACTTGTCATAGAAATGCATTACCAAAGTGCAATAACTCGAGTTCTAATCATCGCAGGGTAATGTTTTAAGTGTCTTTGGGTTTGGGGGCGGCCTCTCGTGCGAATGACACCCGATTTTTTAAAATCGGTCGGTAAGTTGGCTTCCAAGCCAAATAGATCGGTTTTTTCAAGAAGGTGTTTCATTTTAAAAAATTACAGGAATTTCGTGAAACGGAGACCAGATTTGGATTCCTGGTCTATTTTCGAGTGAAATGGGTCTTTTGGTAAGTTTCTGGGAAAAATAGTGGTGGGCATGTCACTGAAACAGACTAATGAAAAAGGGGACGAATTTCAAAGAAACAATTGGGCATAACCTTTGAACTAATTGGAATTTCGACAAGCGCCATACATATTCGTGATCAGTGTTGGATTCTGTGCAAGAAAAACTAAGTTTGGTGAGAATTGGCCGGTTTTTTAAAATCAGTCGGTAAGTTCGCTTTCCTGCCAAATAGGTTGGTTTTTTCAAGAAGGTCTTTCATTTTTAAAAAAAGGTTACAGGAATTTCGTTAAACGGAGACAAGATTTAGATTCCTGGTCAAATTTCGAGTGAAATGGGTAACTTTGGTAAGTTTCTAGGGTAAAAAATAGTGGTGGCATGTCACTGAAACAGACTATTGAAAGAGGGGACGAATTTCAAAGAAACAATTGGGCATAACCTTTGAACTAAATGGAATTTCGACAAGCGCCATACATATTCGTGATCAGCGTTGAATTCTGTGCAAGAAAAACTAAGTTTTGGTAGGAATTGTATGAAGACAAAAAATGATCCAAACGCACGTAAAAGAGAAATGCGTCGCAATTAAGCCCATATGAAAGAAGAACGCCTCCGGATAATACCGCAATTAAAAAATTTTTTTTTTTTTCGGGTTTTCTGATACTTGTATAGAAATGATTACCAAAGTGCAATAACTCGAGTTCTAATATGAGGGTAATGTTTTTTAAATGCTTTTGGGTTTGGGGGGGGCCTCTGTTGAATGACACCCGGTTTTTTTAAAAACGGTCGGTGTTTCTTTCCGCCAAATAGTGGGGTTTTTTAAGAAGGTTTTCATTTTAAAAATTTCAGGGAATTTCGGGAAAAGGAGACCAGATTTTTCCTTCATTTCAGTGAAATGGGGCTTTTTGGGAATTTCTGGGTAAAAAATAGTGGTGGGGATGTCACTGAAACAGACTAATGAAAGAGGGGACGAATTTCAAAAAAACTTGGGGATAACCTTTTTAACTTTAAATTTTGACAAGCGCCATACATATTCGTGATCAGGTTGAATTTGTAAAAAAACTAAGTTTGGGGAATTCCTTTTAAAACGGCGGAAGTTGGGTTTTCCTGCCAATTAGGTGGTTTTTTAAAATTTTTCTTTTTTTTTTGGGTTTTCTGAAACGGGCAAGTTTTATTCCGGCAAATTTTGAGTAAATGGGTAATTTTTAAGTTTTGGGTTGGGTGGGTTCACCGAAACGCTTTAAAAGGGCAATTTTTAAAAAAAAAATTGGGATAATTTTTAAAATTGAATTTCGGAAACGAACAATTTGTCCGGGGAATTTGTGAAAAAAAACTAAGTTTGTAAATTGTTGAAGACAAAAGATCCAAAGACGGAAAAGAAAGAAAATTTTCGAATTAAGCCCTATGAAAGCGAACGTTCAAAAAAAGAAATTACTTTTTAAATTTTTTTTACTTTTTGTTTTTTTGATCTTTTATAAAAGATTACCAAAGTGAAAAACCCATTCCCAAAATAGAGGGTAATTTTTAAGTTCTTTGGGGTGGGGCTTTCTTTGAAGAACCCCTTTTTAAAATTTTGGGGGGGTTTTCAAGCCAAAAGGTCGGTTTTTTTAAGAAAGTTTATTTTTAAAAAATACAGAATTTCGTGAAACCCAGACAGTTCCTTCCCATAAATGGGTTTTTTGGTTTTTCAGGGTAAAAAATAGTGTGGGTAAAAGTCAAATTTGAAAAGACTATTAAAAGAGGGGCAGAATTTCAAAAAAGAAACCGTTGGGGATAACTTTTTGAAAACTATTTAAAAATTTTACAAGCGCCATACATATTCGTGATCAGCGTTGAATTTGTAAGAAAACTAAGTTTGGGAGGAATTGTATGAAGACAAAAAAGCCAAACGCACGGAAAAAAGGGAAAAGCGTCGCAATTAAACCCATATGAAAGACAAGCTCAAAAGGAAATACCGCAATTAAAATTTTTTTTTTTCGGTGTTTTTTTGATATTTTAGAAATTACCCAAAATAATAACCCGAGTTCTAATAATAGCAGGGTAATGTTTTTTGTGTCTGGTTTGGGGGCCCCCGTTCGAATGACACCCGGTTTTTTTAAAAACGGTCGGTTGTTTTTCCCCAAAAAGGGTTTTTTA
>BMAV01022804.1:0-19116 GCA_019973955.1 Trichonephila inaurata madagascariensis
TGATTTTCCAAATTTTGCCCCTTTATAAATTTTTTTAATTCATTTAACTTTTTCCAGTTGTTTTTTTTTCAAACTCAAGCTGGATTCTGCCGTTAAACGGGCTTTTCTTCCTTGATTTTCATCTAATAATCGAATCTAAATAGTCATCAATAAACTCTTTTTTGGGTTTTTTAACTTTTCGCTATTTAAAATTAAATTTTTAAATCTAACACTCATTTCTGGGCTTTCTCCCAATTCATCCCAATTAATATTAATTTTCCTTTCTACCCCAGAAACATGATTAGACGAATTATACTAAATGTTTAATTCCCCAAAATTTAGTAAAAAATCTGCTGAATTCGCTCAAAACGATGAAAAAGGTTTCTACCTCATTTTTTTTGATGTCTTGCCCCCTCAGGCGTCGAACCCTGTCGGCTGCGCCAATGTGATGTTGTGGCCAAGTGTGTGATGTTTTACTTTTCATCAACAGACATTTCTTGAGGACAGCAAAATTTATTATAAACTTAAAAATTTTTTAAAATTTAAAGTGCCCCCGCGGGTATTTTTAAAATGGCCACCGACCTAACGCGCCGGTGCCAAAATCACACCTCTATACAAAAAAACCACATTTTTCCCCGGAGGAGACAGTGCGCCTCCAAGGGGGAAAACACTCAAGGGCCCAAATATGAATCCCTGTTCAATTAGCAAAAAAATGAAGGGTTAAGACGTTAAAAGACACTGAAGCAAAAGGGCAATCCATTTGCGAAGAAACAAAATTCAAACCCGTTAAAAAAACTCGTAGATGTGAATCCCCCGGAAAATTCAATACATAACAGAACAGATAAAAGTTTAGCGTAAACAAATTTTAAACCCTTCCCAATACAAAATTTTAAAAAGATGTCAAGAAATACAGAAAGGGTATTACAAAAAAAAATTACGAAAAACACCCAAACTCTGCTTCCAAGCATGCTCAACGAACTATTCAGAGTCACGGAAACAAAACGCCCCGAGGAAACCCAAACTCATCGTTAAGGAAAGGTTTTTAAATAAAGAAATATTTTTTTGCAAAGGAAAAAAAACATGGCCATAGACATTAGCCCGGTTTTTGCGAGAGAACACAAGCAGAAGAATAATGGACCCAAAAAAATCGAAGAATAAAATACTTTCACAGGTATTGGCGAAGCAAGGTGAAATTCCTCCGAACATGAAATTTGAAATTGACAATGAAAACTACTATTGACTTGGCATTTGTCCTGCCGATAAAAAAAAAACGAAATTATTGTTAATTTTGGGGAAAAAAGCATCGATAAGTTTACGAAAGAAGAGAAAAATTTAACAAATATGAAAATCAAGCACTTATCTAAATATCTGCTGAAAATTTAAAAAGAACAGACTTGCGTCATGTTGAAAATTGCCGAATTTAAAGAAGGAACTCGAGAATTTAAATAAAGATTACAAGCCAGAAAAATAGAATCCAGACGTCATAATAAAATTATTCTAAAAAAGACGAAAAAGTTGTCAACCCCCTGCATAGCGTTACCGAAAGGCAAGGGAAATGAACAAATAGAGGAATGGCTCAAAAAAGGGATTATCGTGAGTTCATCGGAATATGCTTCCGGTAATGGTAAAAAAAAAGATGGATCGTCGGGGTTTTGTAAAAAAAGTTGAACCGGCATACAACAAAAAAAGAAAGATGGCCCCAATGTACAAAGGGATCTAGCCATCCAAAGGACTAAATTTTGGAACGGACAAAACAAAGACCAAAGTTCTTGGGTCCTTATAAAAAAATAAAGTGAATTCTAGAATAGATATGAAGGGAAAAAAGTTGGTCATCACGAAGGACCAAACCCCACCACCACCTCACTGATTTAATGAAATTTTTTTTATACAAATTAAATTTTGAATGTAATTATTATATTTAATCTTTTTCATATTTTATCCTTTTTCCGAAATTAATTGCTTTTTTTTGGGAAAACTCATTACAATAATTATCTTATATTCGTTTGTGATATGGTGATCTTTGGCGACCATATCTTTGTTTCCGTGAATTTGAGGGTTTTGGGGTTTTCAAATGAATCGACATTTTGAATTCAATATGACTTTATTAAGAGTTTAACTTAAATTTCTAATATATTGAACAAACTTATATTAAGTGAGAATAAACCAAAACACGTAGCCGTAGCTAAAACGGATCGCGCAATTGGATTACTTATCTAAATAATTATATTATCCGCCTACTTTCAATTTTAATAATATTACGAATTCTGATATCAAATAATCTGTCCTACCTTGAATTCCACGCAAAGGTTCAATCACTTTCAGATAGACAGTTAGGCACACGTGCAATAGTATGCACCTTGTAGTAATGGCTATGCCTCATCTATGCCTATGTGGGTATGCCTCACCTGAGCGGAGGGACCAGGGAAAAAACCATCCTTGACTTGGATAGAAAAAACGAGGTCCGCATACCCCTTAACTAACTTAACTCTACTTAATTACTACTTAATGTTACTTAAACTACTATACAATCTTCATGTCTTCCATTGCTTTTCCATCCATTTGAGATTACAAAGAAACTTTGAGACTTAGTTTTCTAATTGGAATTCAGGGTCTGTCACCCTGAAATAAAAACTCTTTAAGTTACTTGGCAAAATCTATATTCACATAATACCAGTATGTTTCACAATTTTTATGCATTATATATCACTTCTAAATTACAACAAATTTTTATGTACACTTTACATCTGGTTCCGCTAAACTCCCCACATGAGTCGCGCAGCGCCGTTAATGTTATTGTTAGTAACCTGTCTACGCCGCATTTCCCTGAACCAGATGTACATTAATATGAAACAATATAACAATATATATATATACACACTATATAATTACAAACATTTTTCGATAAATCATTAAAACAAATAACCAAAGGAATTGTCGCATCTCAACGAAGTCATACATCGAAGTAAACAAATGCATGATTACAATTGTTTTCTCCATCAATTGAGAAAAAAAAATTTACAAGTCAAAAATTCAAAAAATATATATATACACTAATTGTAGTGTCAACGTTTGCTTGGATTATAATTTTTAAACACCACCCGAAACTTCCTTCTTTGCAATAATTCTTCCGACGACTTGTTGGAAAGAACATAAAATGAAACAATACAACCTGATTTTTATGGCTTGTCTCCTACTATCATTCCTCGGGTGCTCTTTGATGCCGTACGTTGCCTGATGTAGGGTCTGAAGTTTTCTCTTCGGCTTTTCCAGCTTGATTTGACTTCCTCCATTGGCCGGTCGGGACCCCTGGTCCTGTTTCTTGCGTGATCTTAAGTTTGCAACGTGCACTATCTTGAACCACTTCCTTTTCGGTTCTTCTTCCTACTTATATAAATATTATCTGATGACAATGGTCTTTTATTTATTTTATTGGGTACACGTTTCTGCCACTTTCTTTGTGGTCCACTTGACCAAGATCCCTGCGATCGCTTATATCCCACTCTATCTTGACGCTTTCTTTCAATTTTTGTCTTATTACTGGAAAAGAGCTAGGTAATGATCTGATAAGTGATACGCGCTTATCGGCTATCTGTTTTCTCCCTTTGGGTTTGACTTAAGATTTACCCCTTTTTCCTCTAACTCACGCTTTACCTCAGACCTTTCTTCTTACCATATTGCGACTCATTTGATCTTCGTTGTACGTTTTCCAACTACTCGTTTCCTGACGTGAACTAATGCTATCCGAGCGACCTGTTCATATCTCAATCTCGTCACATTTCCTATGACGATATAATCTTACTTGATCAACATTGACGGTTAACCTTTTTCCTGACCTCCATATTATATTATTATTATTTCTTATTTCTATCACTCTATACGAACCTTCAAATTTTTGTTTAAATTTGGCGCATATTTTATTCGCTGCTGAACTTAAAGGGTGTGTTTCTAATAAGACCCAGTCATCCACCCTTTAAATTTGTACCTCACGCCTGCGTCTATTATAATATTTTTCCCATCTTTCATGTTTAGTTTTTGTTTTTCGTCTAGCTTCATCAAATAATTTTTCAATATCTCTTACTTCAAATTCAGTTCCGTCCGAAACCATGACTAATTTTTGAAATGGGGTAATCAACTTTCGATCCAAAAATAATTCCGCAGGGGTTTTTCCCGTCGTTTCATTCACTGCTGTACGAATACCATTGTGACGGCTCACGCGTCTTTTCTGTAACATAACCTCTGGGTTCTTTGACGGCCAAGATTAATGGCAAATCTTTTCCAACCCAAATCCAAGAAGTGAAATGAAAGTATAAATGCAAATAAGATAGCCTTTAAAAGAACAGAAGTTTTAGTAAGCGGGATAGCAATTTTAGAGAAAGTCTGTTAGTAAAAGGTAGAAGTGTAATTTGACGGCCTACCAAGGAATCACGCATATTTAGCTATTACTACAAGGTGCATACTATTGCACGCGAGCCCAACAGCCTATCTGAAGGTGATTGAACCATTGCGGAAAATTAAGGTAGGACAGATTATTTGAAATCAGTATTCGTAATATTATTAGGATTGAGAGTAGGCGGATAATATAATTTAGATAAGTGATCCAAATTGTGCAATCCGATTTAGTTACGGCTACGTTTTTTGGTTTATTCTCACTTAATATAAGTTTGTTCAATATATAAGAAATTTAAGTTAAACTCTTAATAAAGTCATATTAAGAATTCTAAAATGTCTATTCATTTCGAGAACCCCACACCTCTAATTCACGCTGACCCACAAAGATATGGTCGACAAGGATCGACCATATCAAAGCATAAGCAAACTCACGTAAGAATTGGTCCCAAGTATCGTGTTGATCATTTACATAATTTGCAATCATTTGCACCAGATCGCGATTTACGCGTTCGGTTCTATTTGCCTGAGGTCTATGCAACAGTCTTCACATGCCTTATGCCTAATCTTTCACTTAAATGTTCAAAAATTTTGGATATAAATTGGGGACCGTTATCACTTATTAATTTTATTGGAGCTCCAAAACGCTATATAAAATTATCAAAAAAAGTATCCGCTATTATTCGAGCCGAGGCCTTTTTAAGAGGTATAATTTCAGCCCATTTATTGAAATGATCGGTAATTACTAAAACATATCGATTACGTCTCACTCTCGATGTAGGATACGGACCTAACAAATTTAACGTAACTATCTCATTTGGATAATTTGATACAATCAGATTTAATCGACCAGCTGGTAACGCATTTTTATAATTATTAACTTGGCACATATGGCATGTAGAGACATATTGATCAATAAATTTTCTCATATACGGGAAATAACAAACGTCCCGTATTTTATGATAAGTTTTAAATCTGCCAAAATGACCTGATATTGGCTTGTCATGGAATTCGCGTAAGATTTCATTTCTTAAAGACTTTGGAATGTATATGTTACCGGCAAAGTATGAAATACGGCATTGTATAGAATGCCTAAAACTAGCCGGCAATGTATGAAATGATTCTTATTTCATACATTGCCTAGGCATTCTATAGAATGCCTACTGAGAAACCGTTGAAGTATGAAATACATCGATTCGTTTCGAATATTGTGTGGCAAGGCACGAGACTTTTAATGCGTGCCTCAGGTTCAGAATTTGTCAATTGCACATTGTGGTTTGTTTGGGAGTGTCAAAAATACACTTTAACTTGATTTACTTTAACTTTACTTGATTTTACTTTAATTTGTTTTTTTTCTGAATGTCTATATATTGGCACTTGTAATAAGTGTGGGAAAGGTTTCTATCGACTTGGAGCTTCTGAAGGAATTTTAAAACAAGTATATGCGAAATCACAATTTTCTTTGTACCCTAAGAACTTGCTTAGAATTTAAGATATTCCTGGCCATGAAATTCCTCTTCTTTCAGTTGCAATTGCTCATAACAAAGTAGCAAAATAAGAATGGTCTTTGCGTGAAAAATGTAATGAAATATAATTTAAAGTACCATTCAAACCTACCATTTTGCAATAAGTAGCTTAATTTTAAGTCATTTTTTATTTGAAAATTTTGTTTTCCTCAATGAGAAAGACCAACTTTGTTTGGAACAACTTTTTTTTCCTTTACGTATTTTGAATAATTTTATAATGGCACTCTAATTATTTTGTCAGAATAACATTTATATTTTTTAGAAATGTACGTAATTGATATAATAGCCTTATCATGAACTTATTTCATACTTTGCCTAAACAGCTTTGGCCATTCTATAGAATGCCTAGGCATTCTATACAATGCCTAGGCAAAGTATGAAATAATTCACATATTTCATACTTTGCCTAAAAACGTCCGGCATTCTATACAATGCCTAGGCATTCTATACAATGCCGGCATTTCATACTTTGCAGGTAACATATACACGCATTTCACCTAACGACGTTGCGTGTTTCGCATAAAAACAAGCCTTCAATTAGACGGAAGTCGCGGGACCAATTCTCACATATCGTCGCATTAACAGAGTTATCTTCCGGGTTTTCTAAATATCTATAGATATGACCTAATTCTGGGTCATTCTTTTGCTCTGTTATTAACTGTTCTCGCGACGTAAGTACTAGATCTCTGATTATTGCACAATTAACTTTTCTCCCATTATACTTTCAACCGGGTTTCTAGATAAAATATCCGCCACCGCATTTTGAGTTCCAGGTCTATGTTCCCATTCTATATTAAATTCCGCTAATTTGAGTGCCCATCTGATCATCCTACTCGACAAATTTTTTCCATGAGTTAAACGTGTTAAAGCAGCGTGATCTGCAATAACTAATAGGCATTGATCCTAAATATGTTCGGAATTTATTCAGCGCCCATACTACTGCTAGACATTCTCTTTCGGTTACCGTATAATTCCTCTCAGCGTTGTTCAGAGTACCTGCTCCCGAACCTATTGAACTTGCATCTGTAAATAACTCGAAGGGCTTTTTGAACTCCGGCAATTTTAAAACTGGCGCTTTGTTATGGCGCCTTGACCGCGTTGAATGCCTTCTGCGCATCAATGGACCAGAAGAATTTTTTTAATTTTCGTTTAAGATTATAAAGGGGCTCACAAAGATCAGCATAATTTTTAATAAATTTCGCGTACCACTGGGACATACCCAAAAACTTGGATACCTCCTTTGAGTTCCGTGGTGGTTTCATCTCGAGTATGGCTCGAACCTTTGTCTCCTCCGTTTTGATTCTTTCCTTACTAATAATCAATCCTAAATACTTCAATTCATCGCACCCAAATTTACATTTATCCTTATTTAATGTCACAATCCTGCATCTTGCAATAGCGAAAAAACCTCCCTTAAATGCTCAACATGGTGAGTGAACGATGGAGACGCAATAATATTGTCATCCATGTAAACACTCACAAACTTCCCTATCACCGGTTTAAGGATTAGGTTAATTGCCTTCTGAAAATTGGGAGCCGCCTCTGATAAGCCGAATGGCATACGCCGAAATGCGTTAAGTGCCACTTTTTACTACGAATGCGGTCTTAACAATATCACTGGGCTTTACTGCCATTTGAAAGTATCCACTTAGATCAAGAGATGACATTATTGTCGTATAGGGGATATTAGTCTATTAAATCATCTATTAACGGTAAGGGGTAGCGTAGATACTTAGTGATCGAATTTAGTTTCCTATAGTCAACCGCAAATATATATGCTTCCGGATTATTCGGTGGTAACTCATTATTTTCTTACATAACACAACAGGTGACGCGTACGGGGATTAAATTGGAACAATGGTTCCTTCTCTTAACATTTTTTCTACATGATAATCGAGTATCGCTTGCTTTTGCCGATCATATCTGTAGGGCCTGGAAACTACTGGTGGACTATCTCCCGTATCAATTTCATGGTATAAAACATGAGTAAGACCTGGTTTGTCCGAGAACAATCCCTTAAAACTACTAAAAAAATTTTTTGAATTCCTTTTTTTGCTTATCCCCCAACTTTGTCTTAGACAGATCTATTTCAACTTTTTTCATCTTCAACTGTTTCAACCACCCTCTCTATCTCGATCGGGGAAACTTCAACAAATTTTCGATAAAAGCTAAAACAATCTTTGATCCACTTATGAAATCAACTCCAAGAATACATGGGTATTCCAAATCCGTTAACACATGAAACAACCAAGGTTTTTCAAACTCCCTAATTTGAATATCCAATTCTACAATTCCTATATTTTGATATTTCGCTCCCTGTGCTGTGATCACCTGCGCTCGCGATTTTTTAACTTGTTTATAAAAAAAATATTTTTTATATATTTCCTCCGATATAAATGATTTCTCCGCTCCAGTGTCCCATAGCGCATTCAAAAATGTGTTATTTAATAAAATAGGAATATATGGAAGCTTCACGGGGATATACATATCGGAGAAAGTTTAATTGGTATATCCTGTAGTGTACTTTGTAATAACGGATGATCCTTATTCATAATATCGGATCAGCCTTACTCATAATAACGGATCATTCTTACTCATAGTAACGCATTCTTGATCCTTACGTCTTATTGGCTGTTAAAACCTACTATTGAATTTCATTGGTCAGAAGAAATGTCTTCTGGCATTTCTTCTGTCTTCTCAGAATTCCACTCTGACGAAGGGAATATATATATACTCGAACTTAATTATTTATTATGTTGAGAAATAAAGTTTATTTTTGTAAAATCAATGCAATTTTACTTGGCCACTCAACACAACACACCAAAAATGGTGACCCGTTCTTTAAATATAAAATTTTAAAATTTTAATTAAAAAATTTTCTTTCAACGTTGCCTGTGCCTTCCGCAGATATGGAGGATATTTCAGCGGTTAAAATTCCGGCTTTTGTTTCATCAGATCCTGCTCTATGGTTCGGGATGCTTGAATCAACCTTCGAATTGGCAGTTCCCAAGCCGATAACCGACGAACGCACAAAATATAATTATTGCTTAGCTCATTTGTCTCCCGATGCGGCGATGGCATTTCGAGACGTAATTCTTTCACCTGGGAGCGCAAATCCATATTCAAAATTAAAAGAAGAAGTCATTGACCGATGCGGTGAAAGCAAAAGCCAGGAAATTCGCCGACTTTTAGCTGGAGAGCAGCTAGGAGACAGAAAGCCATCGGAATTATTTCGAGTGATGCAACGGCGATCAGAATCGCACAACGTGACGGATTCACTTCTTTTGGAATTATTTTTACAGCAGTTACCACCTAATGTGCAATCCATGCTTGCAAGTATTCAACCCCTTACAGCTCAAAAAGCTTCAGAGGTAGCTGATCGTATTTTAGAGATCACACCTGTACAGGTAAGTGCTGCATCAAAATATTCCAGTGCGAATTCTGATAATAGTTGGGAATCAAAACTCCTCAAAGAGTTAAAACTTTTACGAGAGGAAGTGAAAGAACATCGACGATCGAGAAGTTTTTCTCGAAATCGTTTCAATTCTCGCAATCCGGAAAAAGTCCTAACCAACAGCATCAAATTTATGTTGGTATCATAATAAATTTGCCACAAAGGCAAAAAAATGTATTCAGCCCTGTTCTTTCTAGGAAAACTTGTGACATCTCTCGCGTTCTTCTTCTAACATAACTCCTAAGTTCTTTGACGGCCACGATTAATGGCAAAAACTTTTCCAACCCAATACCAAGAAACGGAACGAATATGCAAATGAGATATACTTTAAAAGGATAGAAAGGTTTGGTGAGAGATAGAACAGCAGAAGCCTAAGAATACTAGCAGTGTGGGAATTGTTTGAGAAGTAAATGTTAGACGTCCTATAGCTCTGGAGAGGGGACAAGCAAAATGTCATTAATTATAATAAGGATTAAGAAAAGCCTGAGTATTCTCACCTACAGTTAACATAATAGGAATACCTTCAACTTAGGAAGGAAGGTGACTCTATAAAAGGTAATATTTTGTATAGGAAGTTAGATTGAACCAGTTAAATTAAATATAGATTAAGATAAGTGATCTAGTTGTTGACTTGAATAAATCAGTTTAGTGGTGGCTTGATACTCACTTTAAGAAGTTGTTATTTAGGAGTAAGTAATTTAAGTTATTCTTAATAAAAGTTGTGTTAAGAATCCAAATGTCTCATCTTTTAGATAATCCCACACCTCCAGCTTACGCTTAGGATCACATGTAAGACATGGCTATGTCTCAATAGCGCCCCTAACTCTTTTGGGCTGCGTTGGAAGTAATGCAGGTGGATGTAGTGTATTACCTGAAATGTATTTTTCAGGGTCGGAGAACATTACAGAGTTCCTTGAAACAATAGATAACCAAATACAGTTGCGAAATCCCAAGTAATCTGTCATATATACTTACCGAAAAAGTCATCTCAGGGAAGGGCTCAAGATTGGTACTCCAATATTTGGATCGGTGCTAGTGCAAGACCACAGCCACCCGGATTTCACGCAGCTCAAGGCTGAATTAGCGAAAGCTTTTCCCGCAATCAAAAATAAGAAAGAATTGGAAGCTAGATTTTTGGCTACAGCAGGAAAGAAATCAGGAACCCACTGATTTTGTGTACGTTTATTAAAATAAGAGAAAAATTTAGAGCTAGGAATGTCACAGGCAGAATTGGGTGAGATCATATTTTAGTTCGACTCGAACCACAGATCCAGGACTACGTGGAAGTGCGCAATCCGCAGAAACGGTACAACTTTTGGAAGTCTTAGCTAAATTCGAAGAAAGGTATTCTTACAAATTAAAAGGGGTTCACAGAATAATGATAATGTAGAAAGACGAGGTCAAAACGCGCATAGGATTTACTGTTTTGATGCTAATGGTAGAAACTGGAGAAATTCTGAGGTTGGACGTAGACAAATAACGGTAAAATGATTTTATGAGAATAGCCGTCAAAGTAATAGAGGGTTCGAGAGGGAATAGATTTCAGAATAGTGATGGGGGAGTTCAAGCTACAGGGGTTACCAATTTCGAAATGGCAAGAGTAATCATTTTAATAAGGGGACCGTAGAAATAGGGGTTCGAGTGAAAATTTCAGTCAGGCATTGGATACAAAGGGGACGATTAAATATTGTAAAGTTAAAGATCAACCTCAAAAAGTATCGACAAGAGAAACACCAATTAAGCTTTCTCCGATATGTATATCACCCGTAGACTTCCCACGTTCCTATTTTGTTAAAATAACACATTTTTGGCTGTAGGGCACTGGGGCAGATAAATCATTTATATCGGAAGAAGTATATAGAAATATTTTTATAAGCAAATAAAAAAATCGCGAGCCCAGGTAATAATAACAGCACAGGGGTGCAGAAATGCCAAAACATGGGATTGTAGGGTGAATATTCGCATCAGACAATTTGAAGAACTTGGTCATTTCATGTGTTGACAGTTGGAATCCCCATGTATTCTCGGTATTGATTTTATAAGTGGATCAAAGATTATTTTAGATTTTTGATCAGAAATCGTTGAAAATTCAAGATTCGCGGGTTGAATGTATAAAAGGTAGATAAAGGGAATTTGCGAGTTAAAGGGTCAGAAATGAAGTTAAATATTGTGGCTAATGTTTTATCGAAAAATCATGTGGAAAGTATAGTAGGAGAAAAAGTTAATTGTGCAATAATCAAGGATTTAGTACTTACTTCATGGGAACAGTTAATAACAGAACAAAAATGACCCAGAATTAGGTCATAGCCTATAGATATTTAGAAACCCGGAAGATAACTCGGTTAATGCAACATTATGTGAGAATTGGTCCCGATTCCGTCTGAGTGAAGAGGCTTGTTATTTTATGCAGGAAACACACTGACGTCGTTGGAGTGAAATGCGGGTATACATTCCAAAATCTTTGGAATGAAATAATGAGAGGAATTTCTGACAGGCCAATAGCTGGACACTTGGGAAGATTTAAAACGTATCATAAAATTCAGGACGTTTATTTATTTCCCGTACATAGAAAATTCATTGATCAATATGTCTCTACATGCCATACGTGCCAAGTTAATAACTATAAAACGTTACCAGCTGGTCGATTAAAATTAATTATATCAAATTATCCAAATGAGATAGTGACGTTAGATTTGTTAGGCCCGTATCCTATATCGAGAATAAAGACGTAATCGCTATATTTTGAAGTAATAACCGATAATTTCAGCAAATGGGCTTAAATTATACCTCTTAAAAGGCCTCGTCTCGTATAATAACGGATAGTACGTAAGCACCGCTAACTGCGGTTTGAACTCAATAAGAGTATCAAAGTATTTAATCAGTCCCCGAAATTTTATATCAAGAAGGCATGCGGCAAGTGAAGATTGAAGCATAAGGCATGTGGCATTTCGCTATAAAACCACAAGCAAATCCGGACTGAAAGAAGTTAATCGAGATATGGTACAAATGATTGCAAATTGTTAATGATCAACACGATACTGAATATATTGCTACGTGAGTTACTTTACGATGTCGTACGGCGTGGAATGAAACAGCAGGAAAATCACCTGTGAATTATTTTTGGGTGGAAAAGAGAATTGGTCTTATTTCAAAATTAGGGTACTGATTTTCGGATGGTTCGAGATTCAAAGGAAGTACAAAATATGAAAGAATATTCAGGAAGCTAGGGCTAGTACGAAGAGCAAACAGGAAGGTGGGAAAGATATTATATAATAGACGAAGAAGAGATATAAAAATTAAGGTAAATGGTGGGTCTTATTAGAAACACACCCTTTAAGTTCAGCAGCTAATAAAGTCTGCGCTAAATTTAAACAAAAATTTGAAGGACCTTATAGAGTATTAGAAGTAAGAAATAACAATAATAATATTGTAATATGGAAATCAGGAAAAGATTAATGGTTAACGTTGATCAAGTAAGAATATATACGTCATAGGAAATGTGGCGGATGGCGGAGTTAGGAACAGGTGTTAGCCCAGATAGTATCCAGATCGTCAGGAAACGAGTACTTCGAAAAGTACATCAAGGGGCCAAAAATGAGTCACACTATGGGAAGAAAGATCTGTGGTGAAACGTAAGTTAGAGGCAAAAGGGATTAATCGCCAATCAAAACAATATAAAAAATACAGATAGGACCGATAGAAAAACGCAGATCACTGGTCAGATCCTTCCTAGTTCATTTAGAACGACAGGAAAAGAGTAAAAGGCAAAACTCATTAGGGAATGAAAGATCATATGGGTCAAGGGCAAGTGGACCACAGAAAGTGGCACAAAGGGACACAATAATATTAACAAAGACCATTGTCATCCAGTACTATTTATATGAGTAGGAAGAACAAGACAGAGACAACTGAAGTTCCAGATGGACCAACGTACAACCTGCAGCCACGCCTGAGAAAAGATCAGAATTCGGGCCGGCCAAGGAAGCAAGACCTAAAGAGCGGACAAGGGAGATTACAAGCCTACGTAATCATCATAAAAATTCCAATACAGCCAAAGAATAAAGAAAAGGAAGAACAGTGATAGCACCTCGTCATTTGCAAGCTCTATATGGGGACAAATAATAAAAATCAGGTTGGCAATTTATTTTCATTTTTTATCTTTGGCAAGAAGTTGGAAGAATTATTACAAAAGAAAAGTCTCGGGCGGTGTTTAAAAAGTTATAAGCCAAGCAAAGTTGACACTACAATGAGTGTATATTTATTTTGAACTTTTGACTTTGGTTTAAAAATTTTTCTCTTTTGGAAAAGACAATTGTAATTGCACATTTGTTTGCTTCGATGTATGACTTCGTGAGGGTCTGTATTCCTTTGGTTATTTGTTTTAATGGTTTATTGAAAAATGTAGCATTTGTATAATATGTATATATGTTGTTTGTATTGTTCAGTATTATGAGGCATCTGGTTCGGGAAACGCGGCGTAGTCAGGGCACTAACAATAATATTAACGGCGCTGCGCGGCTCATTGGGAGTTTTGTGGAGACCAGATGGGGATGGAGATAGAAAATTTGTGTGATTTACAAATAATATGTAATGCATAAAAATTCTGGGGAAACTTATTGGTATTATGTAAACATAAATTGGAAAAAGTAACTCAAGAGAGTTTTCATTTCAGCGACAGACCCTGAAAATAGTAGCAATAGATGATAATAGCAACCTCAACACGACAATGGAGCAGAAATTCCAGCTCCATGAAATGATGATACGGATGCAAAGTTTGGGTCGACTTGAGAAAAGTTCTAGAAAATTTAAGTGTATAGTTACTTTAAGAGTATATATGTAAAAGTGAGAATTGAACCATAATTAAACAGCAATTATTAATGTTGGCTAGTTAATGGAATAAATTTATTGTCACGAGTTTGATTTAAAATTAAGTTGAATATTAAATTTAATTCTAGGATGGTAATGAAAATTAAAGTCAAGATAAATATTGGAAATTATAAAAGTTAAAATGAGAGTTAAGATTAAAATTTAAATAAGGAAACTTAGAAAGGAAGAAGAGATTCAGAAATAAAATTTAGGCACGTAATTTATTACGGGCATTGAGCTCCCAAATAAATCACGTTTTTTCTTCTTGGGAGGGTTGTGACATCTCTCGCGTTCTTCTTCTAGCGCAGCTCCCTAAGTTCTTTGATACGATTAATGGCAAAACTTTTTCCAACCCAATACCAAGAAGAGAAACGGAACGAATATGCAAATGGGGATATACTTTAAAAGGATAGAAAGGTTTGTGGTGAATAGAACGGCGAAGCCTAAAGAGATGCTTGGTGTGGAATTGTTCGAAATAAATGTTAGACGTCCTATATCTCTGGAAGAAGGTTAAACCATCATCATTAATTATAATAAGGATTAGAAAACTGAGTATTCTCACCTACAGTTAACATAATAGAATATCTTCAACCCTAGGAAGGAAGGTGACTCTATAAAAGGTAACATTTTTGTATAGGAAGTTAGATTAGACAGTTAATTAAATATAGAATTAAGATAAATTGATCTAGTTGTGCGATCTGACTTGAATAATCCAGTTTAATTGGTGGCTTATTCTCACTTTAAGAAAGTTGTTATTTAGAATTAAGTAATTTAGAGTTATTCTTAATAAAAGTTGTGTTAAGAATCCAAAAATGTCTCATCTTTTAGATAATCCCACACCTCCAGCTTACGCGGATCACGTAGACATGGCTATCGCAGGATGGCTGTCTCTCAAACTTGAACAGGTGGGAGTAGCGGCGACGTATGCCTTGCCTTCGACTCCGCAATTTGCCTTTTCGTTCGCGATCAGTAAATCAACATTTGTTTTCTAGTTGATACTGGAAGCGATTGCTCAATCCTTCCCGCAAATAAAACTCAAAAACAATCTTCCCCCAGTTCAAATTTTTTTGCTGCAAAGGGTAACCCATTCAAGTGTACGGGCGAAAATTTAATTCAATAGATTTGGTTTAAGACGAAATTTTTTGTCTTTCCTTTTTTTATTTGTAATATGTCTAATGCTATTATTGGTGCAGATTTCTTTTTTTTAAAAAAAACCCGTTTAAAAATGTAGTTTATTCGATATTTCAAAAAATTAAATTGTCATTGTATTATTAGAAATTCTAATTTTTTTCTCAATTAAAACTCATGTCATTGATAAGTTTTTTCTAAATTGTTGAATGTTTTTTCAAATATTGTAAAACCCCCGGAAAACCAAACAGTTCAGCAATGTAGTTCACAATTGATATTTTTGGACCACCTTTTTTGTCTAAAACCCCGTCATGGCCCCCAGACGGTTTAAAAAATTGCAAAAAATGTTTTCAGAAATTTGGTTTAGGCCACATCCCCCATCAGTAGTAATTATTCTTCCCCATTGCATATGGTCTTCCCCATTGCATATATTCATTCCCCATATGCATCCTGAAAAAGAAAGCAATGATTGGCGCCCAGTTGGCGATTTTAGAGCATTAAATGCTCAAACAAAAAAAGGATAAATATGATTCTAGCATTCTTGATTTTAAAAATGAACTCAGGGGGAAAAAAATATTTTCTCATATTGATCTTGTTAAAGCGTTTCCCAAATTCGTTCCCCAAAGCCAAAAACTGCTATTTGTACTCCATTTGGTTCTTCGAAAGCCTCGGATGCAGTTGGTTTTTGTGTGCGGCTAGCACTTTTAAAAAGATTTATCGATGAAGTTACTCGTGGTTTAAAAGGTGTTTATGCTTTTTTGTATATTTTAAAATTCATCTCAAAATGTTCAAACCTTTTTAAATCTCCGTGCATTTTTTGAAAGACTTGATTATTATGGCTTAACGATTAAACCTTCAAAATGTATTTTGGGGGTAGAGATAGTTTAAAATTTCGGATTTAAAAGTTTTCCAGTAAAGGTTTTTCCCCCTCTTCTGACCCAGTCGATGTTTAAAAAAAGTTTCCCTAGACCTAACACTATAACGCAATTGCGTAGTTTTTTAGGAACGTATAATTTTTATCGAAGATGCATTCCTAAACAGCCCACTTTTTAGCCCCCCTAAAAAAAGAAGGTCACACAAACAAAAAAACCATCGTCCTTCGAAAAATCCTCAAATTCCTCTTGAAGGGAAAGAAAACGGAAAATTCATTTTGCTGCTAAAACAGCTTAGCTGTGAAACTCTTCTTAAGCATCCGATTCCTGGTCTTTTAAAATTTTGGACCGATGCATAATTTCGCCATTGATAGTTCCTTGATCCCTTTTTAAAGTAACTGGAACCAAACTTTTTATTTTAAAAGCTTTCTAAAACTCCAAATGGTCTACTTATGATGGGGAATTTTTGGCAATATATACATCAAAAAAAAATTTAGACACATGCTTGAAGGTCCGAATTTATTATATATACTGATCAAAAACCCTAACATACGTTTTCAAGCAGAAACCAAAAAAATTTCCCCACGTCAACTAAGACATCTCGTTATATTTCACAATTTTCCCACGGATATTCGCTATGTAGTTGGAACAGAAAACAAATTTCAGACATTATCTAGGGGTAGAAATTGATGCAATTATAAAACCCCCCCAAAATTTTAGACTAAAAAAAGTTTGCCAAACAAAAATTCATGTTTTAAAATTAATCCCTTAAACCAGTTCTTCATTTAAAATAGAAAAAAAAAAATTTTCCCCCTTTAAGACGTTTCTTTATATTGTGATAAGTCCCTTGAAATCCCCCGACCTTTCTTAAAAAACTCAGACAATGGTATTTCAAAATTTGCATTTTCTATCCCATCCTGGAATATCCGCTCAACTTTTTTTTCATTTTTTTGGGAGGAATGAGAAAAGACATCAAAAATAGAGTTCGAGCTTGTAAAAATGTCAGCGAGCAAAAATATTCAAACATACCCAAACTCCACTTACCAATTTTCTCTACCCGATGCTCGTTTTAAAATTATATTTATATTTTGGGCCTTTCCCCCATCCAAAAGGATATAAATTTGTCTTACCATCGACAGGTATATCAGGTGGCCTGAAGTTATTCCCACCGAAGACATGTTGGCAGAAACCACTGCTCGTGCACTTTTTTAAAAGGTTGGATTTCCCGTTTCGCACACCACAATTACAACTGATCAAAAGGGAAAAAATTTTTAGTTTTCTCTAATGAAGAGCTTACAAACGATGGGTAGCCCTAGAATCCCTTCACTTCTTACCATCAACAAAGTAATAGAATGATAGAACATTCACAGGCATCTCAAAAGTACTATTATTTTTCCCATGAGGAAATGTTGCTCCGATATTTTGCCTATCGTATTCTTGGACTACGTTCAGCAATGAAGAACGATTTAAAAAACAACAAGCTCTCCCAAATAGTTTATGGTACTACTTTACGTTTACCATCTGATCTCATATCTTCGCTCTTCAAACATCTGTGACACCCACTTATGTTTCGATTAATTACCATGATGAAAAAATTAGCCCAAATTTCCCATTCTCATAGTTGTACAAGAGCTATTACCAATCATTAAGTACATGCCCCACGTTTTCTTAGAAATAAAAATTCGACCTCCTTTTAAACCCCCCCTTATACTGGACCTCATTTGGTTAAAAATAGATCTGACAAAATTTTTTTGATTTGTTTTAAAAAAAATGTAACTGTCACTATAGACAGATGCAAGCCAGCTTTTGTTTTCAAAAAGATTTTTAATTCACAAAAGGGTAGTTCAAATTTCGAACCACCTCTCACCAAGCAACAAATTGAAGAAAAACTGTTGTTGATAAAATATAGAACCACACGTTCGGCAGGCACGTACATTTTCTAAAGATTGACTTACTAATTCAAATTCCTTCTTAGTAATTTATATATCTTTTCTTTTTTATATTGTGATATAAATAATTCTGTGTTATTGCACTTTATGTATTTTATAGTGCTTTATTTTTTTTGTAAACAACAAACATTTTTATATTTGTATATTTCTTTTTATGCCGTTCCCCTTCGTCACTGGGGGGGTACTCTGTTTGTGTACTTTCGTAATACCGGATGATCCTTTTCAAAAATCGGATCAGCCCATATAATAACGGATCCTCTTACTCATAGTAACGGTTCTTGATCCTTCTCATTTGGGTGTTAAAACCTATATTGAATTTCATTGGTGAAGAAAAGCTTCTGGCATTTCTTCTTCTTCTCAGAATTCCACTCGACGAAGGGGAAAATATATACTCGAATTTTTTTTTATGTTGAGAAATAAAGTTTATTTTTTTAAAATCCCGCAATTTTACTTGGCCCCCAACACAACCCCAAAAAAACCCTGCCGATTTCTTTTTGAACTTTGAACTTCATTAACTTTCAAAAAAAAATTTAATTCCCTTTGCATCCTATCCCCCGACTGAAATTCTCCTCGAACCCTATTTTTTTCGGGCCCCTCTATTAAAATTATCATTTCGATCTTCTTTTCGAAAATTTCTATCCCCCTTTTGTTGAATCTCCGATCATCGTTCGAAATCTATTCCCACTCTCAACCCCCTTTTACTTTGACGGGCCCTTCTCATAATTTCTTCTAGAATCATTTTTTCCATTAGGTCTACGCCTTCAAATTTCTCCAGTTTCACGATTATTCAAAATTAGACATCCCATGCGCGTTTTGACTCCGTCTTTCCACATTATCACTATTCCGAACCCGTTTTAATTTGTAAAAATACCTCTCTTTTTGCAAGATTTCTAAAAATTGTACCGTGTTCTGTGTATTTGGACCCCCCTGTCCCGGACTTGTGGTTGAGTTAAAAA
>BMAV01022805.1:0-25568 GCA_019973955.1 Trichonephila inaurata madagascariensis
CTTTTCAAAATTTAGATCTAAAAGCATTCAAAAAGATCTTTCCTTTTCTGAGTTTTGTATCTTTCATAAGCAAAGTTTAGAAACAAGCTTCTCAGATGTCTATGGGACTTTTCATACGAGTCAACTTGTGTCGCACCTAACAGAAAGAGTTGAGAGTCGGGATGTAGTTTTGAATAGAACTCGCTTGAGTTCCTTCACCCATGGTCAACTGTGACATTCCCCCGTATCACTCCCTCAATCTCTCGAAAACCATGTTCTCATACTCACTTCATCCTTGAGTCAACTAAAGGGATATTGCGGAAGCTAAGTTCTTTACACGCGGGCGTACTGATAATGGAGAATTTTTTTTTTATTTCTCTTCGGACTTAATCATTATACCAATGAATTCCCCTCAACTTTGCGTCCGCGTGTGAAAGGAATTGTCTTCCTTCTTCACTCTTGAGTGGGGGTAACGGGAAACGTGTTGACCGGCAAAAAGTTGACTCGAATGAAACCGGCTTTAGTGATCTCTTTTAATTTTTTATACTTCTGATTGTTCTTTTTATACCCCCTTCCCCTACCCTCTTTTTTCCCCCTTACAGAATTTTTTTCTAGATGACTAGTATTAAATTAATGACTGTATGCCGTGACTTAGTCAAAAATCGTCTTGTAGCGCTATCATCTACATAAACCAGTAACAGTCTCCGGACAGAGGTGATCACTTTTGTCTAGTGGGTATGTTACTTGGTTACAGTTCCATATGTCACGGGTTCTATCCGCCGGATATGCGCCACTTCATTGGAGACCTTGGCTGAATCAAGAAAAACGCAAACCTTTTGATCTATTGAGCAAAAAAGAGCAACCAAAGTCATCAGACTCACTTGACGCAGTAACCGAATTCGTCAGACCACTTGACGCAGCAACCAAAGTCGTCAAACCCACTAGACGCAACAGCAACCACACACACGCTAGCTACATCAAATATCTCGTTCGTTCGCTTATCCACCGACTCACTGGTGGTAGAGTATTGTAGCGGTATCATATTCACACATAAGCCAGTTACACCCTCCATACAGAGGTGATCTCTTTTGTTTAGTGGTTATGTTACTTGCCTACAGTTTCATAGGTCGCTGGTTCTGTCCACCCAGAAATGTGTCACTTCAGTCCTAACACTAATAAAAGCAACTAACCAAAAATTGATTCGCAACGTCCAATATTTTTGCAGTCCAGTCATTATAATGAGAACATTTTTATATCAAAAAAATATCTTATTTTAAGGCAGCTCAGGAACCTTAACAGATATCCGTACTCTCGGAAAAAACCATCCTTCTTCAAACCAATGTAACTTAGCAATAAAACAAAACAATAATTTGAACTTTTTACCATATTATAATCATATATATATTTACATTATTTAGTTAAGTTATTTACATTATTTAGTTTAGTTATTAATTTTATTAAGTTTAAAAAGTTAGAAAAAATATATAAATTGGACAATTTTTCAAATATATGAAAATCTGTATTTTACACCGCGCAGGATTCTTAAGTAAATAATTCATCAAAATTTACAAAATTAGTTTTACTTGATATAAAAATGTTCGCTTTTGAAGTTATACTAACTTTTAAGAAATTTAGGAGGGTAAAAAGGCTTTTTAGATACATTTGTAACGAAAATTGTAAAATTTTAAGAAAAAAATTAATTAAAATTCAAGTAAAAAAATTATATTAAAATATTTTTGGAAAATTGTTGTATAAGTTATGAAGAGCCTTATTTTGAATACGTGTATGAAATTTCAAACTGATATCATAAATAGTTCCTGAGAAAACCTCTGCGCAAGCTAAACTTTTTTGTTTTGAGAAAAATGAAGTTAAAGATAAGAAAGAGATAAGGGTTTTGTTTAAGTTTCACTAGTTATTTCTCAATAAATTCGGAAGTTTTCACAGTTTCAACAAAATTTTGTATCAAAATGCTCAGAAATGTTAAGGCGTTAACATATATTCTTTTTCAAAAAATCGAAAAATTTGCAATTTAAGAGTCTAGAGACCTCTTAAGTTCAAATTTTTTTAATTACATACGTAAGTATTAATAACGAATCAGAACATTCGTCAAAATTAGATAGATATCTAAAGTTAAATTTCAGCAATATTAAATTGCTTGAATTTTATAAATATTTATTAAGCAGTTTTAAAAATAATTTAACTTCCATGTGAAATTATTTTCGTGTCAGAAAATTCCATTTTATAGGAAGAAACAGTCATTGTTTAGACTTAGAAAAGAAATCTCCAGTAAGATCCAAAATTACTAGCAATCCCCTTGGGTCTGTTTTGACAAGAAATCCGGTACGTAACGAGGAAGAAAAGATTTTATGAGAGAGAGAAAACAAGTCTCACAAAAAAAAAGAAAGAAAACATTAATTCTATTTCGCTGTTTTTGCTCTTTTTTCTGTGTTTTTTCTTCCGAGACAGACACATATTTCTATGATTCTTTTGCCGCTTACATAGATTTAAGTCTTGTTTATTTGAACGGAGTTAACCCTTTATCGACCGCATTATGATTTACTGCAGTTTTTTTAATGCAATATTTTTTTTTGAATCACAACGTTGAAAACTAAGTTATATACATAAACAAAATACTCAACTTTGGGAAAATTAATTAGTTAAAGCTAATTAATTAATTAAAGATATTCAACTGTAAAATTAATTACACACACTGTCCACTTAAAATAAATAGTCAAATTGTCATACCAAAAAAATTAAGAGTCTAATTTTGACATTAATTATTTTTCTTCACAAAAATGACAATCTTCGCCATCCGCTGAAAACGCCATCAGCTGAAAACGCAATTTCTGCTTAAAACTATTCGCCTTCACCGCTAAAATACTCATCATAGAACCCGTGCTGCCATATATCTTAGAAGAGTGGATTTCAAAGAATATTCCAGCCAAGTATCGTCAGAGTATTCGTAAAAACGCTTATTCTATGTAATTTTAAAGTGAGTGGTGCTTATAAGTACCGTCGGTCGATAAAGGGTTAATCCTTGAGTTTGACTTGATTGATATACAGTTTTTTAAATAAAAAATACTCATTAAAAATATTTTAGTAATAGATTATAATAAGAGCTCAAATCTTTTTTGGATTCAAGAAAACGATCTAGTTTTTTCAGTGTTCCATAATAATACTATGATATACACTAAGATTTTTATCCTGTAATACAATCATGGTCAGAGGAATTTGTGTAAGTGTTTACTAACGTTTACTAGTGTTAACAATTTAACCCCTTCCAGGTTCAATTTATTTATGGATTATGGATCAAAAAATGTCAATTTTATATGTTTACTTTGAAACATATATGTCTTTTTAAACATAATAGCATCATTTGCATGCAAAATTTCCTAAAAATTAATGTAAAAAAATCTATTTAAATAAATAAGTAATTTACCCCTGTAAAGTTGGCTTTTTGTATGGCAGAAATCATTAGACTTTGGAGTCAATTCACACAAACTGCAAATATAAAGCTTAGAATACCTAACTTTTATTTTGGGTTATAAATTTTATTTACATCCTTTGCATTCACGTAAATGATTATGTGTGTGAAGTTATTAATAAAACTTTGATTATGTATGATAAATTAGAAAACACGGTACTAAACATAACCCAACATCGCAATCTAGACAGTAGAATCTTGTTTCCCTTTTTACTGTATCTCCTTGAGCAGCAAATAATACGCAGCTGTGTTGGATTATTTTGTTTCTCTAGGGGGGGAATGTAGTCAACAAAGTGTCTTTCAGACAAGTGTGAAGGGGAGTGCTCAGCAGAAAGACGTCCCCTTTTTGCAGAAAATTCCACCGAGTAGCACTTTTCAGTTATTCGAAATCATAAAAAGCACATGTGAAATAATTCGGAAAAGACCGAATGTGCACAGTGTAAATTTTCACAGTGCACGAGCTACACTTGGGGAGAGCCAGGATAGTACGTTTCGCCTGCCTGAGCTCAGCTTGGGAAACGCTGGGAAGGGGTTAAAGCAACACGAGGGCTATTGGTGTCGGACCTTGTAATTTTGAATCGTGGTCAAATGACGAGGACAACACCTGACCCAGCACTCTATTCTCGAAAATTTTACATCTTGCCAACGTAATAACAATGAGCTGCAAAAAATCTAACGTGTATCGGCCCCTGAACATGGTGGATCTTTAGCGACATCAGGATTCCAAACAGCTACTCGATAATGCCGGCCACGAGTTTGTAATCACGACCACTAGGATACGGCAACCTTGGGGACTCGTGACCTGTGCCGAGTTATAAATTCGAACGATTTTATAAACTTCGTCGGTCAGCAAAGAGTTTTCAAAATAAGTAGAGAAGCTTTTCTTATCATTTTCATATTTTATCTAGACTTATCATTGCAATTATACAAACACAAAATTAACACACACAGAAACCTATAAACATTTAACTAAGCCTAAATTTGTGCAACGAAATCCTTTTTCCTACTACTACAGAATCATCAACGCATGTAAATCGTAAGAACGATTACAAGTTTATGCGTGAAATTTGGTTTTCAGTTATTGTTAGTAACCCTATAAGTAAAAGTTAAGTGGTTTAGATCACAGGTAAACATGCAGAATCCTCTTCGTCCAATCCAATGACCCGGTACACAACTAGGGATTGCAATACCGGACCAAAAGTCCAATATAACGGGGTATTCGGTATTTTTTAGATCTTAATACCGGGATACCGGTTTTAATACCGGTAGTAGATATTTTAGAAAAAGAAATAAAACATAGGTGTATCTTTGTTTTATATACCAGTTTTATTACAGAGTATAAATATCACAAAAAATAATGTGTAACTTATAAATTATAGCAGCATATAAAGAATCACAAAAAAGTAAAGGAACATCTTACTTATTTAAATAACAAAAAAGTGTAAATATCACTTTCAGTTTGTGGTTCTATTACAAATTTTTGAAATGTGATCTTAATAAACATAATGCATCAATTGTACTGTATGATATGCAAATACAATGTGAATAACAAACTCACTTATTTAAAAAATATCGCGAAGTATTATGCCCTTTCTTCACAACTTCAACCTTGTTTTCACAGATATGAATATCATATCAGACTACGAATCCTGCGCTTGTGCAATATCGCTCTGAACCAGAGTTGCCAGATCACGCGATTTTTTGTGAATTTTGCTACTTTTTAAAACTTTCCGCTACTTTTTTTATCCTATTGCTACTTCGCGAATTTTATGCTACTTCACTTGAAGATCCCGCTACTTTGTGTTACTTTCAACCATATATAAAAGTATTAGAACAAGTTTGGAAAAAATTTTTAAAAAAAATAGTGACCTTAGTTTCTGAAGAAAACATGAAGTTTCAGTATGTTTTATCACTCCGAGAAACGACACAGGGCTGCGGTAGCCCAGTGGTTAAGGTATCGGACCATGGCAGGCATGTCATGAGTTCGAGCCCAGTACCACTAAAGACCCGCCGTGTAGGGCAGCGATGCACGTTAAATCTGTCGAGAGCTGAAACGTCCTCCCGTTGGTGTGGTGTGGTAGTTAGGAGAGGGGTGCCAGCTCAGGTGTCGTCCACGTCACTTGACCATGGTTCAAAATTACGTGGTCCGTCGCCAAGCCCTCGTGTAGCTGAACAGTGCGACGTTAATATTCACTCACTCACTCCGAGAAACGACACGAAACGCTGTAATTTCTCCCCCTTCGCCACCGCCAAGTATCAGAGCCTATATATGCGGAACTCTCCTATTTTGCCACTCTTTTCCACTGCAAGTGGTGGGAAAAAAAGAAATGATGGGATTTTTTCTAATCTCGATAGAGGCATGAAAATGAAACACGTAATATTCTTAAAAAATAGGCTTGGAGAGAATTTCTACATAAATATTAAACTGAAAAAAAGTAATTTGAAAGGACAAATTCTTATATAACTGAGTATATTGTATAATTATCATCAACGGCATTGCACACATTGAATTAAAGAATAAAAATCTATTTTTGTAATTAACTTACATTGTATCACTGAACTATAAAAATTGCCTACAGTGAAAAGTAAGCACTCGTCATCTAGAGATTATGTGATAAAATCCTGATTAAATCCCCTTTAAAAGGGTTTTTTCTAGATCCAGTGGCTCGGACTACCTCGCATTGTGAGGGCCCAGGGATTCTAGGGGCTCAAATCTGACTGATTACATTTTAAGGGCTTGGGGTTCAAAACTGACTTTGCAAAGGGCCCTAACATTCCCCGTCGCCACGCTGAATTCCTCTTTTTCAATCAACTACTTCTCTTAATATCCCTATACTTATTTTAATAAAGGATATAATTAAATATTGTTGAATTACAGCTGCCAATTTTTAGCAGAAATTTGATTGGATTAATTTCTTTTTAAGTGATCATGTTGATGATTCAAATTCCCTGAACATTTTCAATCCATTTTTAAGAATTTAGCTATATTTGTAAAAAAACCCTTTACAACCTACCAATAGAATCCCACAGTAAAAAGGACATTTTCCAGAGAGTGACGTCAAAAAAGACTAAATTAAGGAATCGAACTGTTTGATCATTCTCAGAATCAAAATCACTTCGGGAGAATGATGGACTTGCGGTTGATTTCCTTCCATCCTAAATGTTTCCCAATAAAATTTCAGAATTTGTAAAGACAAAGCAATCATGATACTTAGCGGAAGAATTATTTTTTTTAAATGAATTAAATAACTTAAGCATTTTAACGTAGTTTTACAAAATTAAAAAAAATTATATTTATGAATTTCAAGAGAAAATCGATTCGCTACTTTTTGCTACTTTGCTGCATAAGTTTCTGGCAACTCTGTTCTAAACTGTAGTAATCTAGTTTTGTCCCGCCTCCTTGAATGATTCACATATTTTATCACTTCTCTTGATTAAACGATGCAACTTCATATTCACAGTCAAATTAATTTCACCCTTTAGGAAGACATAAAAACAAAAACGTATGCTATTTTGCTATGTTGGTGATCCCTGAACATATAATGGAGACAATTTTAAAAACTTCTAGTCAATATCGAAAAAACGGTATTTAAAATTGTGAATACCGGTATTACAAAATTGTACAAATGGCTCAAAATACCAGTATTCGGTATCCCAGTATACCGGTATACCGGTATTGCAATCCCTAGATACAACGTTATCCAGATAAGCAAGCACATCTGTATGGTAGTGGGGTGAAGCGTCATCTGGCTTTGTGCAAAACACGACCTACTCACGCTTGTTTCACATGCACATTTTCGTGGTAACCCTCAGAATTAATCTAACATTGCAACAAAAGTCGCTTCGCTTGTTGATGTGCGTGGCAGGCCTGATCGTCTCTTATGCATATCCATTATTATTAAGTTATCGCGAAGAAGAGCAATGCTTAAGATATCCGATTACGTTCGGAACGGTGATTTTAAAAATGCGCATAAATGGATAATTTTCATGATATGTAGTGTCACTTAGATTAAAATAAATGTATAAAATTGTTTTAAGGACACATTTTGACAAAAACAATTATTTAAATACAATATTTCGGCAAAAAATTGACTTAGATTAACCTTTTTTCAAAATGTTTTCCTTTTGTGAAAAATGCTTCTATTATAATAATATTTGCCTGTATATATCTCAGACCTCTGTACAGAGGCTCAACTATGATTTTTGAAAAATTCACATTCTTTTTAGAGTTACAACCCATTGAAATAATTATCGGCGTTTTTTCTTAAAATTGCTCCCCTCTGTTGTCGTAAAATATGGATAAACCCACTTCTAAGTTATATATTTCAAAAGTTCTAGTTGAGCCTCTGTACAGAGGTCTGAGCTATATACAGGCAAAATATTATTATAATAGAAGCATTTTTCACAAAAGGAGAATATTTAGAAAATGAGTCATTCTATGCTCATTTTTTGTCAAAATATTTCGTACTTAAATAATTTTTTATTGTAATACTATTCTTAAAACAATTTTATATACATTTTCTAATCTAAGTGACACTAAATATCATAAATATTATCCATTTATATGCTTTTGCAAAATCACGGTTCTGAACGGATACCTTAAGCGTGTTGGTGGTTTCGTTCTGTACTGTTGTCTCCATTGCTGTTGCACTTCAGTGATACTCTTGAACTTCCAATACCATTTCAAAATGCTTTTTCACTGCTCAAAAGTCAGACGTTCTTGTACCATAGTCTCATTTTCCGTTCTAAAACACTAGCTCCATCTGTAGCTAGAACTATTGTTGAACACATCGAAATAGTAATGCCAAGTCTTAGAACTTAACCCTATAGCCAATGCGAGTTCAAAATTTGGCCTTAACATATTACCCAGTCTTAAAGTGTTTATACATTTTTTGATCACCCTGTGCAAAGGTGTCAGCTTTGTTTCTTGGCTAAATATCACAATGGTCTAAATTCATGTGTCGGGCTAAATTCATAGTCACATGTTAATTGCAATCTGATTTTTCCAGCCAATCAGTTTATAACTCATGTGACGTAATTTCTACAAGATGAATGCAACCATGTGACAATTACGTGAGTGTTTCCAGCCTGTTTTTTCATGTCCTTCACTGTTGCCAACTTTTTCCTTTAACAGAAATTTTCTTTTAACAAGTAATATAAAAAAAATTTTTAAGTCAATTCCTACTTTGAATGGATGAATAGAAAGTATTTTATTAACGATTGAAAATTTGAATAAAAAAGATATATATATATATATATAAATATATATATATATATATATATATATATATATATATATATATATATATATATATATATATATATATATATATATATATATATATATATATATATATATATATATAAGGGGAGAGAGTGAACTCTAATAGTAGGAATAATATTGAAAAAAGAGCATGATTTGCCTGTATTGTTGTAACAATGCAAACCCGGTTTGGTTAGTTTGGCTGAAAAACAGGTTTTCAACGCCAACTTTTGTGTTTGTTTTAACAGTTACATTGTTACAACAATAGAGACGAATCTAAGTTGTCATTAAAAACTAGTAATTAATTAAATTAAATTTGATTAAATAATTAATATTTGAAAAAACTGTATTAACATCAAGTGTCATACCACTACAAGTTTAAAAAAAATTTATTTGAACTTGATTGGATGAATAGAAATTATTTTATAAATGATTGAAAATTTGAACAAGATAAATCAATATATAAATATAGAGAGAAAGTGAGCTAATAGTAGGAATAGAAAAAGGGCATATTTGTCAGCAGTAATAACGAACATAGGCAACAAAATGTTCTTGATTTAAAAATACATTTAAAATATGATTCTTATTTTTAAATTTTGAAAAACTTTTTGAAGGTTCTTAATATTATATTATTTTTATACAAGAACATTATAAAACAATTATCACATTTATAATTTATCTACAATTTATGAGTAGAATAAGTGTGTAAGTCAGAGTTTTAAATTCAATGAAGAACACGTGACTACATTTATCAAGTAACCATCATGAATTTAGCTCACTGCAAAGTCCATTAGTTCTAAAACTGCCTTTAAAAACTGAAAAAAGCAACATTATTTTTTAAACCTATATTAAATTAATTACGTTAGCAAGGAATATTATTTCCGGAATAATTAATAGGTGTGTGAATTATCTTCATAAATTTTCCCATTACATTGTAAAATATATCGGTTATTTTTCATCACGTTATATTAATTCCCGCAAGTTATCGAATTATTCGATTGAAAAACATTTTATTAAATTCTTTGTGTAGGTAATATGTCTGACATTCATCATTTATCTAATTTAAATTAGAGATTAATTATTGTTATCAGACTAATGACCATGACTTCCGTATAAACGAAATAGCTCGATGATAAAGTTCATCACCTTACAATTCATCGATTCTTCGTAACTGCAAGTTATAATTCATATTTTTGACTTTAATTTTTTTCACTTTTTTTAAAAATGTTTATATATACAGGGTGTTCCAGGATCATTGGTGCGAACTTTAAGGGGAGGTAGGGGATCACAAGAATTCATATTTGCATAAAAACACAAGGTCAGAAACGTCTTCATTAGGGGCTATGTGGCATTGTTCACAAGAGCATTTACAGAAACTGATATGCATTACCGCAGTCATTTGGGCTCTTATCTCCCGTAGAGGAGCATGGAATGTTTCACGAGCCCCGAGTTGGCAGATATGCACCTGATTTACTGATTGGCAAGAGGAAATGCAAGCAGCAGAAAAACTGTATCGCGAAAGGAACCCACAGAGAGATGCAACGGACTGCCGGATGTTTGCTAATTTGCATCACAATTTGTATGAATATGAACCATTACGAGTTTATAGGCATAGTAAGGGTGGGCCGCGAGTGGTTCGAACTTCCAACATGGTACTCGGATTCCTTCGAACGTAATCCAACACGTTTTTTTTTTCTCATGGAACAAATCGGGGGAATCCCGTAACCCACCCTCACTATTCGGGCCCTCGTAATGCCCCTTCCCCAAGAAATTGTGATGCAAATTAGCAAAACACCCCGGTATTCGGTCCCTCTTTTTTGGGGCCCGCGATACAATCTTTCAACGCTCATTTTTCCTTCTGCCTTTTTAACCCGGGAATTACCCGGGTAAAAAACTTTCCCGTACACTTCCTTCTTCCCCAAAGTTAAATTTTTTTAGCTCTGTGGGGGGAAATTTGAATTTCAGAAGGGCCCAAGACAGAGGAATTTTGGGTTTGGGGGGAGATCACAATCCCTTTAAGCCGCTCATTAGGTGCCTCTTTCCCTAGGCCCCTTTTGGCGGGGGGCCTCAGGGTTTTTCATTAACATGCCCTTTTTGGGTTTTTTGGGGGCCCGGGAATGAATGGCGGCTTTTTTTCCCCAACCCAAACCCCAAAGAAGTAAAGCGTGAAGGGAAAAATGCAAATTGGGAAGATTTTAAATAACAGAAGCTTAGAGAAAGCTGGGGGGCTTTTGGGGGAATTTTTGGATAAAACCATATTTCAAGTGTGAAGGGGTTTTTTGAGAAGTTAAGTGACAGCCAATAGAAGTTGCCCGTGACAAAAGGCCCCCTTGGGTCAAGGTGCATACCATTGCACGCCAGTGAGCCCAATTTGTACTAGGATCAGATATATTGATACCTCGTTGGACCTTAAAGGTAGGAGTGACTATTTAAATATTCGGATCTGTGATCGCATTGGAATCGAATTTAGGCGAGTTAGTTATTGATAGTGGTCCGGGTTACGTTATTTCGGCATTATATATATTGTGTGTTTAGCCACCGTAGATTCTTTCACATACCCCAATTATTATCTGGTTAAAAGGTTTTAAAGGGTTAAAAAGAATTTTAAAAAAAGTCATATTAAGATCATGGCAGCTTCTAGTTCTTCACTTATTCCTACACCTATAGCTCACGCTGATTATCTAGGAGAAAGGGCACCCGAGGGGGGCGTTCTTACTACACCCACTAAAGTACCCAAGGGTGACACACTTGTTCCTTTGACCAAAAAAATTGGATACAATTTTCCAGACCAGTATTTGTCCATAATCTTTGATCAAATTTTCAAATATTGGAGGGAAACTTTTTAAATTTTGGACGATCCAGAAACTGTCACTATTAGAGTTGAGAGCATGATCGACCGATAGCAATGAGTTCCGATCTAAATACGGGACAGTGGTCAGAATTCCTGATGCTGATTTTAACACCCCTCCCAGGAGTGTTACTAAACATACCACTCCCTACTCTACCCATATCCGAGCGATTACCCCCTTGAACACAAATTGTGATGGATAACAGCAAACATCTTGCGGTCCGGTGCATCTTTCTGTAGGTACCTTTTGCGATACAATCGTTCTACTACTTATGCATTTCCTTCTACCAATCCGTAAATCAGGTGCATATCTACCAGCTCGGTGCTTGTAAAACATTCCGTGCTCCTCTACGGGAGATAAGAGCCCAAATGACTGCGGTAGTGCATATCAGTTTACTTAAATGCTCTTTATGAAAGATGCTACCTAGCGCCTAATGAAGACGTTTCCAAACAGAGGTTGCTATGCAAATCTCAATCCTTGTGATGTCCCCTGCCTCCCCTTAAAGATTTCCCCAGTGATTCTGAGACACCCCGCATAAAGAGAGAGAGAAAGAACCTAAGAATAATTAATTATCCATCATTCGGTACAAAAAGCTTTGAAAAGAGTTGAATTGATAAGCCTTTTCTCGTCAGATGCTAAACTCTTATTCATCTCAGCTACTATATATTTCTGAATATAATTGATTTGTTTACTCAGAAATGTGCCAAAAATTTAAAACTTATATATATATATAAACCGATTTAAAATTTTTTTTAAAAAATTTTCCCTTTTAATTTTTTAAATATTTGCAAAAATAAGGTTAAAAAAATTTTTTTAAAAAGGGAAAAAAGGGTGGAATATTTTCGAATCAAACTGCTGTAAAGTAACGACTAACAACAGCTACTATAATTTTATTTTTCTGCTCTAATCTTATCTGAAACTAACACACTTTTTCAGATCATTTGTTATCTTCAACACTATTTAACTAGTTAAACTTTTTTTTTTACGCTTTTAAGCGACTTTCTTACTTTAACTAAAAAAAGTTCCAAAATTCTCGGATTACACACGAAATATGCGGTACTTGTTTTACTTTAGATGACCCATTCCTTAAGCCTGTATAGATCAAACAATTAATTAACAAAATTTAAGAAATTTAAAATTGAGGTTAATTGTAAAGTGAGAAATCAGATACATATATGTAAAATCTTGCATTCTAAAATGGAAAAATTCCGTTTTAGAAGTTAACTAAGTTAATTAAATTAACTATTTTATTCATTAACATCTTAATTTAGTTCTCTGAACCATTAAATTTATACTAATTCTTTCTAGTTGTGGTCAAAATTGCTTAATATATTAAAAATGTCCCTATTTTTCCGACATTACATATTGCTTGAAACCATTTAACACCCTTCGTATTATTTTTTGAAAGACGTTGTTAATTCTACACTACCAAAACCTAAGTAAAGAATCATTAAGCAATTTTTTTCTGCTTCAGATTTAAATTTTTTTATTTGTGTCTTTATTCAATCGTCGAGCAATTAACTCAAAGGAGAAAAATTTTGGGAAAAGTGTCTTTATTTTTAATCATTAAAGTACTTCATTAGAAAACAAAACAATGCAAATTATGTCTAGACCGTATCAATCACTGTTTTTAATTATTTAAATTTTTTGGTTGTCATTAGCAGCGTAATCTTGATTTTTACATCGTGCTAAATTGTAAATTGTAATTTTCAAAATATTTCTTCTGTTTTTCCTGATGTTATATTGTTCTTATTTTACCAATGTTACGTTAAGTATAGGAAGTGAAGAGTGATTTGCTGAAAAACGCGTTTTTTTTTTTTTTTTTTTTTACTATTTTATTAAAATTTGCAATTAACTCGCACTGTTCCTATTACATTTATAATTTTAATTTATCATGCTTTTATAAAAATAAGTTGCACAGTTTCAAAAATACTAATAAACTATTTTGTAAGACAATTGGCTCTTGTGTTTCAAATTTTGCTTCAAAAACCATACAAATTTTTAAATTTGTTTTGGTAATTTTATTAAAAATTTTGCAATTAAGTAACCATTTCAAGTGCCAATCACAAGAAAAATTGTACTTTAGAATTCATTCTTTTTTTTTTTTTTCCCCCGGGCCGGGGGGGAAGGAAAATATTAGGGGAAGTGGTTGGGGTAAAAACCCTCGGGTTGACATTACGCCACTCCTCCACCCAATGTAGGCAAATTATGGTGAAAGGGTTATGGCGAGAATGTTAATCCTTAATCTTAGTTCCTAAAGTTGAGATTATATAGCTTTTGTACTACTGTGACTAACATTTTTTTACATACTTCCTTTTTTTTTGGGGGGTTAGCTTTTTTTAGAATTTAGATTTTTTTTTCAAATTGTATAAATATTTAAACCTTTCTAAAAAAATACCTTCTTTAACCTCTAAGATAATTAGAAGCCCTTAGAACCTATTTTTTTAAAAAATCGAAGAGACTGGGGGCCCCCCATTTAATGGCAAAAAGTAAAGTACGTTTTTTTTTTAAAATTGAACGTCTGTTAAACCCAAAACATGTACTTTTTAAAATTTGGGATTTTATTCTTTTATTTCCTAGGCGATTAGAATCTCACCCATCAAAAAACAATTTAAAAATTAAAAAATTTTTATGTTCGAAAAACCTTTTTTAGAAATTACTGATAACATTATGTAAATTTTTTATGATATTTTTTTTAATGATGTTTAAAATATTTGAAAAAGGCTTCTTCTAAAAAACCAAAATTATTTTTTTTCAAATTTTTTATTGAAAAATGAGTCAATTTTCAATGTTTGATGAAAATTTTTAAATTATATTAAAAATTCAAAATTAGCTAACATCTGTACAGTATAATGAGAAAGGTGCGCGTTTAATTTTTGAAACATTTCAAGCATGTACATATTTCGATTTTGGGAAAAATCATCAAAACCCAATTTTCATTGTCAGTATATATATAAAAAAATTTCCCAACTCCTTGGATCAAAATATGTTTGGAACATTTTAAAAGCATAAATGGTTAATGTTTATGATATTTAGTGTCATTTAAATTAAAAAACGTAAAAAAAATTTTTTTAAGAATATTATTACAATAAAAAATTTTTAAAATTTAACTTTTTTTGCAAAATCATAAAAGGGCCCATTTCAAAACGTTTCCTTTGAAAAAAACGTATTACAAGTATTTTCCCGTTTTTATCCCAGACCCCTTTACAGGGCTGAACTAAATTTTTTTAAAAATATAACTTAGAAGTGGTTTTCCCCCTTTTCAAAAGGTGAAATTTTTTAAAAAAAAACATAATTTTTTAAAGGGAGGTAACCAAAAAAATAAATTTGGATTTTTCAAAACACCTTGTTCATCCTCTGGAGAATCTTTACTTTATATAAAAAATTTTTTTTTTTGGGGGCATTTTTATAAAAGGGGGACGTTTTGTGAAAAGGTTATTCGGTTAATTTTTGCCAAAAAAATTGTATTTAAATGAATTTTTTTTCATAAATTTTTAAAAAATTCTATACATGTATTCTAATCTAAATGACACTAAATATCTTGGTTATCCATTTTTTGCTTTTAAAAAAGGTTCCAAAGTCGGATACCTTAACGGAAGTATAACGCGTATTCAAATGTAAGTGATTCGCAGCATCATATGCGGACAGTTTTTAATGTATTTTCGTGAAACAAACGCAATAGTGAAGGTGTACGTAGCACGCACGTGTTCGTGAAAGCAGATTTGTGATAATTGCATTCGTACGAACATGGCATCCATTTAAAAATGGCTGGTGCGGATGTAACTGCCTCCAAAACGGTTCAGTGTACTGCGATAAAGCTTTTAGCGCTGGAAGTGTGTAAGCCGATAAATATTCATCACAGAATGGTGTGTGTGTGTGTGGATGAGGACAATACCTCACCCGCGGTGATGAAGTGGGCGAAAAGTTTTGCGACGATCAACAGGCGACAAGGGATTTGCCACGGCCCGGTCAGGCGCACAAAGTTGTAACAGAGAAGCTGATTACGAACACTGACAATGCAATAAAGGGAAATCGACGTCGCAAATGAGTTCAATTTTTCCACCGGTACTGTTCACAATATTGTTACCAACATTCTGAAGTATCGAAAAGTTTGTTCCCAATGGGTACCTGCATACTCTCTGAACACCACAAGAAACAGCGAATGGGCCTGAGTTTACAGCATTAGTTGAGCAACAGGGATGACGGCGATGACTTTCTTCAGCACATTGTGATAGGGGTTGAAGTTTGATGTCACCACTTCCGACTGGAAGGGAAGTCCGTCTGCACGCAATGGAAACAACCCGACTCACCAAGGCCCAATTCCAAGTTCAGCATTCAGTCAAAACGGTGACGTTGACGGAATTTTTTGACATGCAAGGACCCCTATTACTAGAGTTTAAGGAGTCGGAAGTCTCCATCAATGCCCAACGGTACACCTAAACACTTGGTACGCTGCATAAGGCAATCAAAAACAAACATCCATGTATGCTGTCGTCAGGTGTCACCATTCTGCACGACTATTCAAGGCAGCATGTCACCAGGATGTGTGTCAAGGCACTGGTCCATAAAAAGTTGTAAGTCCTGGAACATCCACACACAGCTTACCATCCAGATCTGTAGCCTTACGATTATAACATCTTTGGACCACTGAAGAAAGGCCAAATGTGAGTCAACTATGTTACTTCAACGATGACGTAGGGGCTGCAGTTCTGAACTGTGTCCATAATAAACCGACATCGTTCTTTGCAGATGAAATTCGTAACCTTCCTAAGCAATGGGATGCCTGCCTAAACGCCGTGGGGGATTTCTTTTAACAAACTTTGTATGCATTTCACTAATTAAATATTGTTGTTCCTATTTATGTATCTGTCCCTACGCATATCATGGATCCACTCCTCGAATCACTTTCATTGTAACATCCCTCATACATATATTCGAGGCATATTCAAAGTATCGAGACACTTTTCACTCATCAGAATGCAAATGTGTTACATTGGGGAGGTATCTGGCCCCGTCGCCCGAAAATTGTTGAAACATCACAACCCAAAAAAGGTCCTGTGTCGCAATATTACCCTCAAAAAAATAAAAACCCAGATTCCGTAAAAAAGTAAACTACAGGACAATAATCGTTATTCCCATATGTTTTGAAGATATAAACCCCCAAAAATTTAAAACTTTTTCCAATTTTGTTCCTTCCATTAACCCTCTAAGCGGTCCCACTTAAAGGGCTTTTTCTGGAGTGCTTAAAAAAAGCACCCACATATTTTTTTTTTTCTTTCAGGTGGGGTTTAAAAGTGATTGAGCCTATTTTTTTAAGAATGCGACTCTGCCGCTTTTGGGGGCCCTAGCCGGTGGGATAGGTATCGGATCGTGGCATGCCTTGTCCCGGGTTTGGGTACCACAAGACCCCCTTGGGGGAGCGATCACGTTAAAACTGTCGGGGCGAAACGTCCTCCCCTTGGTGTGGGTTTATAGTTAGGGGGGGGGGTGCCAGCTCGGGTCGTCCCGTCCTTGACCATGGCAAAAATTTCGTGGTTTAAAAAACCCTGTGTACTGAACGTGCGCGTTAAATTCAATCAAACAATCAATCGGCCCTTGTGGGAATCTTGCGAAGGCAGAAAAAGCATCTCTGGAATGGCGGAATTTTACGTGCATACCGCTTGGAGGGTTAAAGAATATGAGTACAAAAAAAAATGTTTGATGATGCGTTGAGAAAATATTCATGCACAAGAGACGTTCTGTTATTTATTAACCTCGCAGTAAAAATATTCAGTTAAATTTAATGATTCATATTTATTCTACAAGAATAAATATTTCAAGACTGAAAAGAACAATATAGACTCGTAGGATATTTTCGACTATTCCTAATATTTATCAGGATCCAAAGATTATGTATTGAAGGGGGAAAAAACAATTACGGAAACACAATGTTATTGTTATTCATTCCGATATCAAAATAGTCTGTGTTCCAAAAATATGCCAGGATGAAAGACATATTAAAATGAAATTAATTTAACCCGATAAGAATTGTAAAGTACACATTTTTCATTATCTTATAAGCCCATTAAATCTAAAGATGAACCGCGACACACAGAAAAACACACCAAATATTTTCCTCTGTGCGTAAGAAAATTACTCGTGCCTCTTTTGTATATTATCTGATTAATAAAATAAATCGGGCCGGGGAAAAAAAACCTACCCCTAGTTTTTTCTATAAAAAGTAACTAAAAGAGCCATACCCTAAAAAAAACCCAATAAATACCTAACCGAAGAATTACGACAGTTGTTTGATGGTTACTTTTAAACATTAATTTTTATTCCCGGTTTTTTATTGCTATCGAATTTCACTTTGAATCCAAAAAAAATTTTTGCTTGCATTTTTTTTTAAAAATTTTCTTTTTTTGGGTTAAAATTTTCCCCAAACAGAAAACATCCTTTCCCTCTTTAATGTTTTTTACCTGGGTCATTTATTGGTTCACTTCGTAGGTGAACTAAAAAAAACAAAATTTTTCCAAAAAAAAATTTTTGGGGGAATTGAATACAAAATTTTTTACTCAAAAAAAGAACAGTTTTTTAAAATTTTTTTAGTGAAACATCTCTTTCTTTCTGTGTGTTCTGTGTTTTTATATTTTTGTTTTATTTGTACTATAATCTTTTGGCTGACAATGTTTTCGGAACATAAACTCAGAACCAAATGTATGCGTTGCTTACTGCTTGGAGAATAACTTCATTTGCTTTTTTTTTTTTTTCTTCTAAAAAATCTTTCAAAATAACATTAAATAAGATGTGACGAAATTTATATATTCTACTAAAATATTTTTATTCTTAAGGTATTCGACTACGTTCGGAACTGTGTTATTTTGCAAAAGCGTATAAATGGATAATTTTTATGATATATAGTGTCATTTAGATTAAAATACACGTATAAAATTTGTTTTAAGAATATATTATAACAGTAAAACATTATTCAGATGCAATATTTGGGGGAAAAAAAAACATAAATTTCCCATTTTTTGAAAATTCTCCTTTTAAGGGGGAAAAATTTTTCTATAATATTATTTTGCCTTATGTTTTCTCGGGCCTCTTCAGGCCTGAACTAAAGGGTGTTTGAAAATTTATAACTTGAAAATCCATATTTTTTAATCATCCCCGAAATAGAAATTTTTAAAGGGAAAAAAAAAACGAAATTATTTCGGGGGGTATTAACTATGAAAATAAGTGAATTTTTTCAAAAAATTTTAGTTCATCCCTCCCGGAAAAAACCTTTCGGAAAAAGCAAAAAATTTTTAAAATTTTAAACCTTTTTTATAAAAAGGAAGGAAATTTTTAAAAAATAAATAATTCTAAGTTTATTATTTTGCCAAAACATTACATTTAAATGATTTTTTATTCAATAAAATTCTTAAATAAGTTTTATACACGCATTCTAATCTAAAAGACATTAAATATTTAAATAAATATTCGCTTGTACGCTTTTACAAAATCACGGTGCCGAACGCAGTCAGATACCTTAAATATTCTAAAATAATACAATAATTTTATTTTTGTTTTAAAAAATGAGATGTGTTTAACAGTCTGGATTTTACTCGCATTCCCTTGATTTTCTTAATATTACTCAGCACTGAGTTTTTCTATAAATGTTTAATGGACGGAACTGTTAAATATAAAAAAAAGTGTTCTTAATAGAACACTTTTTTTATATTTAACAGTTTATAACTTACTTCGCTTTTTAAATATTGCTATTACCAATAATGAACAGGTTTTTTCAAAAAATGTTACCTAAAATAATATGTAAGCAATGTTTTTTTTCTTACAGTTCCCATTCGATTAAATTAAAATTCTTACAGAAGTTAAGCAATATTTATTCAATTGGTTGATGTATTCTTAATTGATATGTAATTAGGAATTTATGGAAGAATTTAAATAGAATTAAGTTATTAAGAATTTTACGATTTCATTTGAAGGTGCTATTTTTATCTCGAGAACTATTTCTTCGTCATTTTGCTTTCTTGTCATATTTTTTTAGGACAAACAATTTTTTTTTATTTAAAATTTTTCATACGATAGAAGATTCGGCGATAATTATTTACTGAGTTCGCCAATATGGTAACCTTGCAACAGATACTGTAAATGTAGAGGTTTGCCATGTGTAAATAATGCAAGAAAAATGAAATTCGATCGTTGTCAGACAAAATACATTTTTAACGTTTTATTAAAATTTGAATTTATCTTTCAAAATTTATCGTAAAAATTTGATTTTTAATAACTATGAATTGTATATTATATTAGAATCCCCTTGAGGGATTAAATTGTTTTTTTGCAAAACTTTTCAAAAGTCCTTTTTTTGCTTTGCATTTGCTTTCAAATAAATGCCAGTAAAATCCTTGAGAATGTATTCTTTTTTCAATTTTTCTCTGTAACTTTTAAATATTAAAAATTATATATTTCTTGAATTATTTTTTAATAATATACTTCTAAGTGATGAATTAAGATATTTCGCATCAGAAGGAAATATGACATCTTGAAAAATAAATGATAACAATATGATAATTTATGATTTTTGCAAAGTGGCGTGAAAAATACAGAAATATTATACAGATCGTAGAGATACAGAGAATCGTGAGATTTTTTTCTGGATTGTAAAAATTCAAAAGATTTTTTTGACAATTTCAACAAAAGAAAATTCTTCCATAAAATAAATAGTTATTTCTTATTTACAATCCTATAATTTTGTATGACAAGAAAGTATTTAAATATTGTAAATATATATACCATAATATTATTACATAAAAATGTAATTTGGAAATTATTCCGTATAATTCGTACCTTTAATAAACGTTCCAGTTGCAAAAGGCCTGTGATTAATAGCAGCCAAAGTTTATTCCACGGACGTCTTTTATTTTTATAATCACATAAATGATCAAAAAGTTTTCCAGATGAATGATATCTTGAAAAAATACAAAAATTAATTACATATGAAGTTCAACACTAGCGTCGATTACGCATTACAATTCTTTTCTCCATCTCATAAAACATATTTAGAATAAATACAAAGGATCCCCAACTTATATAGTAAGCAACATAACTTTAGAAACAAACGATTATATATCGGAAAATAAATTAAGTAATCAGATAAATTAGAGTTACAAGAATTACTGAATTAAAGCAGACGATAGAAATATGGAAGAGAATGTTCAACCTTATATATCAATAACTCATGTATAATTTAAATAGTCAATTAAAATATTAGCTCAAAATAAAGAAAAGAAAAAACTAAATATTTCACAATACGAAATAAGGTCTATTAAAATACTACTGCACTCTCTTGCTGATGCAGTTAATACCTACGGGACGTTTATGTTGCACTGTATAGTAAGATATCAATTCTTAGAATACTTTAATCGATATCGATTCTACTAGTCTAGCGTTTATATGAAGCACAGCCCAACGATATCAACAACCACAAATATTTGAACATTTTCCTATATTTGTTATAATCCGACCTTGAATATTTGAATAGTATATGGATAAATAATTCAACAACAAATATTTTGGCGTTAGAAATGGCGACGGAAAATACACCAAGGGACAGAGCAGTAAACAACTACGTATTTCGCATTCATATTGAAGTATTATTCTTATATCGTTTGAAAATATGCATAACACAAAATTCAAAAAGACAGAAATAGTACTCTGAGTTATAGCAATTTTATACTTACTCAAAGAATAAGCATGAATGTATTCGAAAAACGTGTAAATGTGAATGGAATTTATAAACATTAATTCTTAGAACCAAAATCGACTAAATTTAATTCACCACATTGATATATGATTGCTTGATCGGATATATTTGCAGATGCATTCCAAAATAATAAAATTCCATGAAAACATTGACAATTCATTGTTCGAAATATTTTTACTGATTTGTTTAATGAAAAAATAGTAATGACCAATAGCGTAAGCTTTTAAGTTTAAAAAGTGATAATTTTTTTATTGATTCGAAAGTAAGGAAAATATAATAACTGAATTTTCCTTCCAGTTAAATTTTATAATTTCTTATTTTGAGTGATAGTCATACGCTTATGCAAATTATTAAAGTAAGGCAGGGTACAACCAAAGTCACTATAAATTCATTTTCTGTACTTTTCTATTTTATGAATAAAAATTATAATTGTTCAGGTTATTCAAATTGACCCGTTGGTTGATAAGTTTTATTATCTTTAGAGTCGATTTACAAAAGATCTTAGGACTTGTACTAAGTCTTCTAAAACAACACTAAATTTTCGTAACTAAATTATGGTACTAATTACGTAAAAGCCAAAACTTTGAATCATAAGGCTTAATTAGAGAAACTAAATTATAGTTAACGGCTATTTTCTGTTAGACATTAGCTCAGTTTACACAAGAAGCTGATCCTTCCTTCTTATTTAATTCATGATGAAAATTACCTTTGAATAAACACGTTTCAGTCGTATTCATTTTCTAATGTAAGTTGAAGAAGATAATTTAATATCACCCAACAAATGGAGCGTAATATTCTTTTTTTTTTTTTAAAAAAGTTTGGGTTTTTGGGGGAAATTTTTTTATTCATTTTTTTTTTTAAGTACATTGTTGTGACATTATTTTGCATCCGTACTTTCTTAATGCATTTGTTTGTATATTTTTTTTTTTACTTATCACTTTTCAAATTTTGCAAGAACTTATCTGCAAAGATTAAACGTAAAGATAGAAAAAATGTTGTTGAATTTTTATAAAGCATGGTTTTAAAAAAAGTTTCTCAAAAATTACAGGGAAATTTTTTTCTTTTTTGCTTCAAAGTAATTTTTTAAAATTTGAAAAATCCACGTATTTATTTTTCTTTTGGAAACTTTCCGGGAAAAAAAAGTTTCGGGAAAAGCTTCCCAGGCTGAAAGATTTGCCTAGGTTTACCAGATTGACAACTTTGTCACCCCCTTTTCAAATTTTGGAAAAAAAAACGATATCCCGAATCAGGAAGACTTCAAAATTTTCAAGCTTTAAAAAAAATATCTTTGAAACAAAGGTCAATGATCAGAATCTTTTGTTTTTTGGCTTAATAGGGGTCTTTATCGCCCAGTTCCTGTTAATGGAAGGGGTTGAGGCTGTTTCTGGAAAGTAGTAAAACTTGCTTATAATGAGTGCGTTTTGCACTGTTCTAAATAATCTGTTAAAATCTTTTTTTATGTATATATATCGATTTATCTTTATATATCGTTTTTTTTCCAAATTTGCTTTTCAAATAATGGGGTCGTTAGCTTTTTCCCCATGGTTCTTCTCGTGGTGATTAATGTATTCTTTATTTTCTATTAAACCCAGTTTCCCCCCATTTAAAATACATGAAGAAAGTATACAAAAAATAATAAGAAGGTTATTCACATTTTTATTATTACAATATTGCAGCGTTTTTAAATTCGCGGTTTTAAGTTTTAAAGGTAAAAATTGAAATTAAAAAATGGGGCCAAAGAAATTTTTTTTTTTCAGCCCAAAAGGCAAGGAACCTTGGGAGCGATAAAAAATTTTTTAGAAAAACAACCCTTGAAAACAGGATATAGCACTAAATTCGCTTAATAAACCCCGGAATCTTCACCAACATGCGACACAACTATCGTGTCAAAAAATACAAATATTAAGATTTTTTTACAACACTCATTCGTTCGATTTAGCCTAATCACTAGTTGCTCTTCACGTAAAAAATTTTAATTTGGCAGTGACTCGCTTTATAGGCAGCATGGATCTTCCGGAAAAGATCCCCCCGTAAAACGTGATAATAAAAACTTCCCCAAAAATTTTCCCAGAAGAATCCTTTGTGCCCTAGTCCCCAAAAATTTAAATTCTTTTCCAACATTTCCCAATACCAATAATCCCATTAAAAAAAGGAAGGGGTTTTACATTTTAACAAAAAATTTAAAACAACAAAAGTAATAAAAATTCATACCCAATATAAATTATTTAACCTTTTTAAAGCATTCATTAAAAAAAAATCCCTAATATTGTTTTTCTTTTTCGGTTTTCATTACACTTTCAAAAATTAAATTTTTTTAAATTAAGCCAATTACAGGCGAAACCCCTATCTTTTGTTTATTTTTTTTAAAAAGTTAAATTCAGCCAAAATTCAATATCTTACCGATAAAAAGTAATTTTTAATTCATTATTCTGGGGTTTAATTTGTTTAAAAAAATTTAAACCCTTATTTAGTTAATGTAAGCAATATATGTTGCTCCCTTTAATAAAGTCTGCTGTGTTTTTTTCTGTTGGTACATAAAGTTTAGTATTTTTTTTGTCAAAAAAAAATCTGAACTTACAACAAACTATCAAACCAAAAAAAACAAATTATCAGAAAAAAAAAACACGTTTATCACGTTATTTTTTTTTTATTATTATTTCAACCCGGGTTTTTAAAGAAATTTTTTTTTGAATCCCTTTTTGGCTTTTTTGCCCAAAGGCGGTTCCCCAAAAAATTTGGGGGTTTAACCCATAAAAAAATTTTTAAAAAACTTGGAAATCTTAAATTTTTAAACAACACCTTTGGGGGCCCCAAGTAAATAAAGTTATCATTTTTTTCCTCGCTTTATCGCAAAAAAAAGGCAACCAAAAATTAAATTGGGATTCACACGTTCGGCCGTGATTTTGCAAAATGAAAAATGGATAATATATATGATTTTGGGCACTTAGATTAGAATACATGCATAAAATTGTTTTAAGAACATTTTGCAAAAATTACAAATACAATTTTTCCCAAAAAAATTAAACAGAAAAACCCTTTTTTTAAAAATTTCCCCTTTTTTGTAAAAAAAGTTTCCTTTAAAAAAATATTTTGCCTGTATATAGCTAACCTCTTTACAGAAGCTCCCAAAACAAAAAATTCACATTATTTTCAGGTTACCCCCCTTAAAAAATTTCGGCGTTTTTATTAAAATTTCTCCCTCAGTTGTCGTAAAACGGGAAAAAACCCCTTTTACGTTATATTTTTAAAAAAATTCTAGTTGAGCCTCTCAGAGGCCCCGGCATAAAAAAAAATTTAAAAATAGCATTTCCCCCAAAAATTTTTTAAAATGGATTCACGTTTTTTTTAAAAATATTAAATAATTTTTTTTTGTTTTCTTAAAAAAATTTTTAAAACTTTTTAATCAAAAGTGACCCAAAATCAAAAAAATTTATCTATTTTGGCCCACCCAATTCAAGTAATCGGTTCTATTATATTTAAAAAAGATTCTAGTAAATTAGAGGGGGGGAACAATATCAGCTCAGCAGGTTTTAGGGTTACATGGGATGGTGGTACCTTAACATGTCTGAATACAAAAATCAATGGTGCAATATATAATATAAAAGTTCTGAAAGGGCTTCCCCCCTTTTTTATTTACCACAGTTCATCCACTAAAAAAACAAAAAAAGTGTCCAAAACCCCCCACTAGTTCTTGGGTTAAATATAAGGAAGAATTGGCCCAAAAAAATATGGCTTTCATTTTTCGGGGGGATGTTAGCCGTTGCGTGCAGTTTACATTAGAGCGTTTTTTGGGGAAAAACCGAACCCCAAGGAAATGTTGTTTTTTTTCACACAAACATCCCTTCAAAATCGTTGGTTTTAGTGTCCCGAATCTGTGGGATATCATGGTGGGCCCCGGGGGGCCCACAGTATGCTATGGTCAGTGGCGTAACGGAGAATATTAGTCAGGTTGCAAAGTCAGGTTTTTGGCTCCAAGTCGGATCTTACAAAGAATTGCAGAACCATAACGTAACATAGTCTTTGGGCTCCCTAGAATACTGCCCCTTTCCCCCGCGATGTGGAGGTGTACATTACGCCACTGGCTATAGGGCTTCAAACCATGATGCCACATTCTTGCGGAATGAGCCGTTCTACATATGCCACCGTATCGAAACTGTCACTATGTTGTGCCACCTACCTGCGGTTATTTCAAAAGAAAAAAAGTCCTCGTCTAAGAACTCGATCTTGTTCCATTCCGTCGTTCACATCACT
>BMAV01022807.1:0-25920 GCA_019973955.1 Trichonephila inaurata madagascariensis
TTAAAACGCCTTTTTACCCATTTTGGGCAATTAATTCAATTTTTTGGACCTGTCGGACCGGACAATAATTTCATAATTTTGTTTCATTATCCCGATCATGATGGTCAGGAATAAGGATTTTAAGGATTTCCGAGATTTGGCGACTAATTCATTATATCGTTTCCAGATTTCGCGAATAATTGCATAAGCCATTTTCAGATTTGGCGACTAATTCCATGTGCCATTTTCAAATTTGGCGACTAAAAGATTAAGGAGCAACCCTAAAACCGCAAAGAGGATTGCAGTTAATACAAATAAAACAAAAAAAGAAGTGTTGCTTATGTGAAAAAGGGTAGGGTGGGAATAAAAAAAAGACTCATGTATGTGAATAAAAATAATTTATGTTCTTACTGCTAAATATTTTTTAATTTATAAAAAATATTTATACGTTTAGAAGTTTAAATGATACGAATTAACATTACAGCAATATGTTTAAGAGGTGATAAATTTATGTTCTAACTGCTAAATATTTTTTTATTTTGATAAAGCAAAATGTTTAAAAGTGATGATACGAATTAACATTATAGCAATACGTTTAAAAGGTGGTGTAATACAACTGACACTTAATATTTCTTCTTAACACACTATTATTAATTAAACCTGTATCTACAGAGACGGAATCTTTGAAATACAACGATATGGGACTCATCCGAGGCCCCGTAAGTGGAGAGAATAAATACCCTTCAGACCCATTAATTAATATTCATTGAAGAGCATGACTAATTCCAACAGCCGCATAATTCCGGCTCCAAAAATCGAACTCAAGGATAAATTCAACAAAGAATAAATGATAGTTTTAAAACAAAAAAAAAACAGGCTTTTATTGTAGATCGAACTAAAAAAAATAAAAATAAATTATACTTTTAAAAAACAACAACTAAAAAACACGCTTTTTTTATAGTGAATCGAACTAAAAAGTAAAAAAATAACTCTTAATATAAGAATAAAATAATTAACGAGAAAATTAATGTCATTGGGATAAAAGCGTGGGGTGCTCAAAATAATTGTTATAATTTCTTACTAGTTCTATTCAGAAATGCTGAGTTAGTGTAAAAATGTATTACAATGCGCCCCACGCCTTTACCACAATGACATCAATTTTCTCGTTAATCATTTTGTTATATTAAGTTATTTACACCCTTCTCTCTCACTATAAAAGCGTGTTTTTTTGTTTTAAACTATAATTTATTTAGTTTAATTGCACAAACCTTAATTTCTGAATTTAACTAAAATACAATCCACTTCATTTATTTTATACCTTGATTACATTAAAATTTCTCCAACATTGCCTTTGAAAGGAAAAAAAAAGTAATTTTTGTTCAGTGAAAACTGTGTTTTAAAGTACTTATTTTTCCGAGAATCCGATTCGTACTCTTTAGAACAATGACTACGTTAGGAATTTTTTGATTTTAAAAAAAGGGTACACATGAAATTTTTTTTTTTTTGATATTTAGTGCCAGTTGAATTAGAATATACATAAAAAAAATGTTTTAAGAGTATTATTAGAAGAAAAAATTATTTAAATGCAATTTTTTGGCTAAAATTGAAAAAAGAATAACAAATCTTCAAAACATTCTCCTTTTCTGAAAAATGTTTTTATAATAATATTTTGTCTCTATAAGACTGAGGTTGAACTAAGTTTTCAAAAATTCATATTTTCTCAGAGTTATCCGCTCTCATGTAATAAAATATGGATAAATCCACTTTTAAATTGTATATTTCAAAAATCTTAGTTCAACTCTGGTATAGAAGTCCTAGCTACAGAATTTAGGCAAAATATTCTGTATAAATAGGAAAAATATTATTATTATAGAAGCATTTTTCATAAAAAGAGAATGTTTGGAATGTCAGTTTGTCTCAATTTTTTGCCAAAAAAATGCATTTAAATAATTATTTTTCTTGTAATAATATTATTAAAATAACTGTTTATATGTATATTATAATTCAACTGACACTAAATCAAAAAATTAATCATGTATATACACTTTTTCAAAATCATGGTTTTGAACGTTGTCACCGTTTTTTAGCGTGAGCTCGGTCAGCTTGGTCCTTCCATCAATATAAGAAGGCAGCGTAAGATCTTTCTCTCGAAAATTCTCAAAGCTTCCTCATCACGTAAAGTCAATGGTCAAGTCTCTGATGCATAAGTCAGGACAGATCTTAAAAGACTTTTGTAAAGAAGCAATTTAGTTCTTAATTTGAGAAAACTGGATTTAATATAACTCTTCAAGGCATAAAAACATATATTTGCAGCAATGAATCTTTTATATAATTCTGGGACCATTACTACAACATAATATTTTCAAAATATATATATAGAAGCAGAAACACATATCAAATATTAATAACTGAATTAATTATGGGCCAATACGATAACGATCTCTCAGCTATATGTTGGGGACCCTCGATATCATGCTGATACATAAAGGGAGGAGGAGCCGTGGTGTTCCAAAGTTTAACATCTGATCTATATTATTAAAAAATTAAAGAATTTTCTGAAAGTTATTGAAGCTTTGAATAAATTTTTTAAACAGTTTTCTTAAGACTAAAATGGGCTACAGTTTGTAATGTTTTAAGAATGACATTTACTTAGTTTAATTAAAATTTTTTCCCTTGTCTATCACAGTCAAAGCATTCACACAACAACTTACATCAAACTTTTCCTTCCTAGACAGATGTGACCTAATTTTCATACTTTAAATCTATTATAAGAAATGGAAACAGATGTTAAAATTCTTAGATGCAATAGCTACGATTAATGTTTTTTATTTCTCAAATGCTTCCCAAATATATATAGCAGACAAATTTACTTTTTTTATCCTTCAATTAAAAAAAAAACCCTTCTATTTTGAGGAAGAGAATATATATACTTTTATTTATACACATGAATTAATTTCAGTAAGAGTTTCTCTCTTTTAATTAGCAATTTCTTTGTCAGATAATAACAGGGAATATCCTCTTTCCGGTATTTGGGGACGGTCTCTCAAAGAGGTATCACGACAGGAAATGATTCACCTTTGGAGCTGTCCTGAATTTCAGGAATTTCCTATAGATTCAGAAGGTGATTCATTTCCTGCCATAGCCCCTCATTGAGATACCATCCCCACAATCGAAAAGGGTAGTCTCCACATTAACAGTTATGAGAAAGTGTTTGTGATTATTAGAAAAGAGGCCCACAGATCTTGAGTTTAACTTGGAGAAGTTCCCCTTTTATAATCTTTCAATCTGATATTTTTATAGCATATATATAACACAAAATTCAAAAACATAACAGAAATGATAATTTTTGATTACTCTAAACAAATTACCCAATTAAAAGTTTTTGTACATATTCTTCAACATTACTTATTTTCTTCACTGTGATTATTCACATTAATAAAATATAAAATTTTCTTTAAAAAAGTTCTGAATTTCAAATAATAATTATTTATTAAACTCTGTAAGACAGATGTCCTATTTTTTAAAATAAATAATTTTCACAAAATTTATAACTAATAAAAACGAAAAACAAAATAATATATGCAATGTATGGGCGAAATTTGCTGTAAAGAAAAATAAATGTTAAGAACATATGCGTGTGGCTCAGCTTCTATAAATTTTTTTATCATTGCAATAATGAGGGAACATATTATCTTTCTTATTTTTTATTATTATTTTGTGGATGTATTTCATATTATAAATTTATTCTGACTCGTAATATGCAGAGTTTAAAAAAGATATAAATGTGATTGGCTATCTTTTTATGTGTGTTCAATATGAAAGATTTACATCCTCCAAGTAAGTACAAGCAAATATATTTTTTCAAAATAGTATTTATTTATGATTTAATATAATGAAAAACCTTTAAAAAAGTATATTAGATGACATAAATATATCTTCCATAATATTTGGCTGTTAAAAGTAATAAATTAAAAAAACTTTAATATTGAGTTTGCTTTTATTGTAATGTGGTGTTAAATAAAGATATTTTCATATAAGAGAAAATATTTTTTGTTTCTTGAATTGAATAAAATAAGTAAACGGTACAGAAATAAAGCAAAACATTACCTCTTATAACAAAATGTTTCAACCTCATGTAGTTTAAGATTCGTTGTTTTTATTATGTAATTGCACACACATAAGAAAAAGATTTCTCATTTTCTTAAAAAGAGCTCTTTCCATTTCAAGCTCCCTTTAATTGTTTCTAGAGTTTATACTGTATTTAATTTCGTATCTTAATACGTTTCATAGTGTACCTTGTTTTAAAATAAAAAATATAATCCTAATAGGTTTTTTTTAGGATTTTTAGAAACGAAAAAACTAGTTGTAAGGTATGTATAAAAGAGTATAATAAAATAGTTGCTTCACGTATCGTAAAATATTTAGTTCTATATAAATTTCTTTTCTTAATTTTGAACTAATTTTAATTGACTATTTAAATTATGCAGTACTTATAGATATTGTTCAGATTGAAAATTCTCTTCCATATTATCGTCTGCTTTAATTCAATAACTCATGGAACTCTAAATTTATGATTACTTAATTTATTTACTGTCATATAAAATCGTCTGCTGTTAAAGTTATTTTGCTCAAATTGGCATCTTTAGCGATTGTTCTAAATATATAGTTCGACTAGAGAAAAGAATTATAATGCGTAATGGATGTTGTATATTTTTAATTTTTGTGTATTTCCGAGACACTTTCATTCCTTTGGAGATCTTTTTGATAATTTGAGAAATTTTTTATCATTTAATTATAAAATAAAAGACGTCTGATTCACACAATAATCATAGTAAGTAAATCTATATTTTTCTCTATTTCGTGTATTCGGGGTATATTATTGCATTCAAAATATTGAAATTAATTTTGTTACTTAATTAACAATACTCGTTGAGCGAAGAAAATTTTGAAAATGTTTGTATCAACAATATAAATTTCATTTTAATAATTCTTAATATAAGAATAAAATGTTTAACAGAAAATTAATCATTGGGTAAAAGCATGGGGTGCTCTATATTAATTGTTACAATTTCTTACTACTTCTATTCCGAAATGGTGAGTTAGTGTAAAAATGTAGTACAATGCACCCCACGCTTTTACCACAATGATATTAATTTTCTCGTTAAACATTTTATTCTTATTTTAAGAATTATTCTTTTACTTTTTCATTTGATTCACTATAAAAGCCTGTTTTTAGTTTTTTTTTTAAACGATAATTTTTATATTTTTCATTTTTTAGTTCAATCTACAATAAAAGCCAGTTTTTTTAGTTTTTAAAACTATCATTTTTCTTTGTTGAATTTATCCTTGAGTTTCATATTTGTAGCCAGAATTATGTTGCTGCTGGAATTATTCTTGCTCTTTGATGGATTTAATTAATGGGTCTGAAGGGTATTTATTTTCTCCGCCTCGGATGTGAGTCCCATATCAATATATTTCAAAGATTCCGTCTCCATAGATATACAGGTCTAACTAATAAAAGTGTGTTAAGAAGAAATATTAATTGTCAATCGTATTATCACCTTTTAAACGTATTGCTATAAGGTTAATTCGTATCATCACTTCTAAACGTATTACTTTATAAAAATAAAAAAATATTTAGCAGTTAGAACATAAATTATTTTATTCACATGCACGAGTCTTTTTTTTCCTCCTTTCTCACATAAAGAACATTTTCTTGTTTGTTTTATTTGTATTAGTAACAAGCGTTTTCATTTTTAGGGTTGCACCTTTTCAAGGGGTAAGGTCTTTTAATCCCCATATCTGGAATTAGTCGCCAAATTTGGAAATGGTATATGCAATTAGTTGCCAAATCTGGAAACGTCTGCTTCAGCATGGAGATGGAGGGGTTCTTTTTCCACATAAGTTCGTGGGATAAAATTCCTCATTTTACCATTTACAAACTATTATGCGCTCATCGGAACCCCAAAAATGTTGAATTTTCTGTCATCCCAATCAATTTGCTGTCAATTTTGAATTTTCTGGAACTTAATCCCAAGAATCTATTTGGATCAATGAACCATGTAGGTGGAAGTGTTCCTGCGTGGGGGTGTAAATCGGCTTCAGAATTAGGTGATTTGGTATTTTTGATGGTATTATGAAGCATGAGCTCTATTTAAATATTTCAAAGAGAAATTTTAAATAAACCGCTCAGAATTTGGGTATTGGAGACGACTTCATTTTTTAACAGGATAATGACGCCCAGCGCACTGCTCTCAATGTACGTCGCCGGTGCCTCTATAATTGTCCCAGAATCTGAAAACACCTCTCAATCACTTTATATAGTCCAATAGAATATATTTGGTGAGAATTTGATTAAAAAAAAATAAAACTTAACATATAAACTCATAATGAGAAGTAAAAACAATAATCACAGAAGCATGGAAGAAAACCGATGCAGAATTTACAAAAACTGATTAAATCTATACCAAGACGTTTAAAAGTGGTTGTAGACACTAAAAGATATCCTACTAAGTACCAAACTAGGAAAGAAATACTTTAAATATAATATTTAAAGTTGTTTTGTAAGTGTTAATATTTTGTTAAGTGTATGAAGATTTTTGTGGCGTAATTTTTTAATAGCTTTTGATTATAAAATTTTAAAAATAATAGTTATACTATTCTTAAAAAATGATTATGTCATTCCATTAAGAACAAGTTGCAGACATCATAAAAAAATTACAATTCCGATATATTAATTTTTACAAGTCGAAAACATTAAATTTTATTGGAAATAGCAAGTGTGCGAATACTTTTAAAGTCCACTGTATAAAGGAGAAAAGCGACTCACTCACGGATTCACTGACTAATCACGATATCTCCGATACTATTAAACCTACAGACTTGAAATTTGGTAAGCAGATTCCTTCCATGGAGTAGACATCCGCTAAGAACGGATTTCGCGAAGATCGAACTCCAAGGGGCGTTACGGGGGTTTAAAGGGCGTTATAGATAATTAGTTCCATTATTAAACTATTAGATGCACAATCTTGAAATTTGGTACGCAGATTCCTTTCATAGATTAAAAATCCCCTACAAAATGGTTTTTACAAAAATTGACCTACAAGGGTTGTTGAGGGTGCTTAAGGGGCGTTATGCATAACTATTTCTATTTTTAAACTATTGGGCGTACATTCTAGAAATTTGGTGAGCGGATTCCTTTCCTGGAGTAGAGTTCCGCTACAAAATGGGTTTCGTGAAAACCGACCCCCAAGTGGCGTTGCGGAGAATTAAGGGGTGTTATAAGTAATTATCTCCTATTTTTAAACTAGAACACGTAAAATCTTGAAATTTATTAAGAAGATTCCATTTATGGAGTAGAGATCCACTATAAGATGGATTTTAAGAAAATTGCTCTCTAAGTGGCGTTGCAGAGGCTTAAGGGGCAATATAGTTAATTATTTCCCTTTTAATCGATTAGACGTACGGTCTTGAATTTTGGTAAACAGATTCCTTTCATAGACTAGAGATCCGCTACAAAATGGATTTTGGGAAATTTAACACCGGGCTTTTCCCGGGGGGATTGGGGCGTTATACAAATTATTTCCTTTTTTAATTTTTAAACGTACAGTCTTTTGGAAGCAGATGCCTTTCATAGAAGAGACATCTGCTACAAAATGGGTTTAATAAAGTTCAACCCCAACTGGTGTTGCGGAGAATTAAGGGGCATTATAGGTAATTATTTCCACTTTTAAACTATTAGACGTACGGTCTTGAAATTTGATAAACAAATTTCTTTCTGGAAATAAAAAGTGTTAAAGTCCCCCCGGGGCTTTTCCCGGAGATTGGGATGCAATTGATAAATAATATTTCCTTTTTTTAAAATACAAACCCACCTGTTAAAATTGGTAGGCATGTTCTTTTCATGGGATAGAGTTCTTCTAACAAAGAGTTTTGCGAAAATCGATCCCCAAGGAAGGTCGCGAGGAGTCAAGGGGAGTCCCAGAGAAAAATTCCTGTTTTTTTGAATTGTTGGCCAACATACTTGAAATGTGTTAAGCATGTTTCCTTTGTTAAATAGACTAAAAATGCCCACTAAAAATGGATTTTACGGAAAATTCCCTGGAAGAAACGGGGTTTTGGGGCGAATAGACAAAAAAAAAATTCCCCTTTTCGAACTAAAAGGATTATAATAATGCAATGTGGTTTGCACGTTTCTTTTGTTGAACTGAAATCTGTTAAGAACGGTTCTTTTGAAAATCGACTCTCAACTTGGTTACGGGAATTATTGATAGTAAAAATTTGTTTTACTTTAGATTTAGACCCAAATTTGTGCATGTTTATTTTACGAGTAAGTCCCACGAAAATTTTTTGGTAAAATCCTTTGGTTTTGAGTTACGGAGAGCAAAAATTTTCCTTCATTTTAAATTTTAGAAAAATATTAGAAGTTCCCCTTTTTTTTTCAGAGGAGAGTTACGGTTCGAAAATTTTTCAGTACTCAATTCTCTTAATTAGGCTAAGTTTAACATTATATACTGCGGTCCCGACAGACGTTGCCCTGTACACACGTCTTAAATTACAAACTTTTGAATAGTTTTAAAATCTGGACCTTTTGATAAAATTTTTTAAAAGTTTTTTTCAATCCTGACATCAAAATGTCAGTTACCCAATTCGACCTATCGTTGCTGTAGATGTATTTACTTGAACTAAGTTGAATATAACTATTCTGAATGAAACTTAATTTGTTTTGATTAAAGGGTAAAAAAATAAAACTCGAGTTTTTTCATAACAGGTATATTTTTTAATGCACAAAAATAAATTATCGAATGAAATAAAAAGTACAATGTTTTTTTTTAACGGGGAAAAAAAACAAAAATGCGATGTTTCCCAAACCTCGGACATGCAACATATAATTGGCCATGCGAAAGCAAAGGGGTTTTTTAAATCTAAAAGAAATTGTCATTGTTTACCTTGTGACTTATTAAAGGTCATAGCAAATGCCCAAACAATTGGAAATTCAACATTTGAATGAAGGGGAGTCTGAAAGAATCATTGGGGTCTGTGGTAAATACAACTTGCCCTTGAGGGTTTTCCGCCAAAATATGGGCCCTTTAAATTTTTTATGAACAATCGCGCCCTACATAATTTTTGGGGCATTTTTAATAATGGGCGATTCATGAAATCATGATAAAACAAACCGTGTTTTCCTTTAATTCAAAACAAACATAAACAAAATTTTACTTGTTCTATTTGTAAAACTCAATAAAATTTCAAATTTCATATTTGGGTTAAAGATGTTTAAATGTTAGGAAAAAAAATTTTTCAAAAATTTTTTAATTAAAAAAAATCGTATTTTTTGTTTACTTTTAAAAAAATGCATTTTTATACATATGACTTTTTAACGAAAGTTTCTGCAAAAACAAAACTTAACACCAAGCTGAACTGGTTGTTGGAAACACAAGATAGTTTTATCGTGTGACTATAGCACATGAGTTTTTGAATTGATTGGCTAGAATCACGTGGCTTTCACTATCATGTGACTATGACGTCACATGAATCAACCTCATTGCGATGCCGGATCGAATTGTGAATCTAAATTATTCCTGAATCCACTTGAATCCACACAAAAAATATCATCCAAATCGGTCCAGCAGTTTAGGAGGAGTCAGTCACATACATACTAACAGAAGAATTACATATATAAAGATTGTTTGAAAAGATATCAATTAAAAACTAAATGCATGATTCCTCTGCATTTTTGTAACAATAAATTCCCAGTTTGGCTGAAAATCGATTTTCGACGCCAACTTACGTCATTTTTATAACAATAACGTTGTTACAACATTTCAGGTGAATATTGAGCTGAATATTTTTGATGTTTTTAATTAATATCTTTTTAATTAATTGCGATATTGGGCATAATTGTGAATCTAAGCCATTCTCGAATCCGAAACTACAAAAAGATTCATCAAAATCGGTCCAGCCATTGTAGGAGGGTTTGTCACATACACACGCACAGAAGATTTTTATATATAAAGATATATACGTATATATAGAGAGAGAGACCGTATATATATATATATTTATACGTAATGAAATACCCTACGAAGCGGGTGGTTAACGTCTATTTCTTTTATGAAATAAATAAGGATTTTCGGTATCCAATATGATAATTCCTGCACTTTATATAATATTCCATAATGATACAAGTAGGAGTATATAGTGAAGATAAACATATTTTAAAATCATTACAAACAGGTCAGCTCAATAATTCGAAATGTAAGTTAAATGTGTTTTTTGGAATGATCCTGTAAGTATTTTGTCAAACGATTTTGAATAAGGCAAGGATTAACCTGTATTATAATAGCAATTTAAATCCAATTCTATTATAACATTACTCTAATTGTTTTTTTTTAGAAAAATAAAAACAAATGGAAAATGAATTCAAATCAAAATTTTTAAAACAATCATTAGTCACCATTTTTTACCTCATGATTCTAAAAGTAATTCGTTTTGATTTGGCATATTTTTTAGCGCGTAGGGTAGAAAACGTGCCAAATAATTTTGATTTTTCCTTGTATTGACCCGATTAGAGATAATTTTTGTTTATTTTTCTATCCATTTTAATTAATACCATAGCATTTTATTTTACATGCTTTATTTTTATATTTGTACCGATTTCCAATGTATTTTTTTAATTTAAAAAATAGATTCATAAATGATAAACATTTTATCTTTAAATCGTTCGATTTCATCTTTATTTCTAAATTAAAATTGCAATATTTATAAAAATCAAAAAATTTCTCACATCCCATAATTCATTAGAAAAGTAATTTCTAATATTACAGGAAATTAATTTTTCAGACTAATAAGCTTCGAAATATTTTTTACACATATCTAATACTTTCTAAAGAATTTTTGATCAAAAATATGAAGAGTATTAAAGAGCTGTATTAAATGACGAATAAAAGATAAAACGTGGGGAAAAAAGGAATATTTTGATTGAAAATAAATCACTTGGATCGAACCCTACCCTGAAGCTATAAGAACCTATTTTGTGAATTATATGATTGTAGACCCCTAACAAAAACTATTTGACTCCATAAAAGAACATTAGCATGAATACTCTAAATTTTCATGGAAAGGTGAAATGAAAAGTGAATATCTAAAACTTCAGAGGCTACTGATATACGTGGGGAGATATAATTTTCCTTTATCTAACTCCTCGAAAAAGAGCTTCTTGTATTATCATTTTGAGACCATGGTAACCTTTCAAGATAAAGCAATTTCTGAAAAAGTTTATTATTTTTTTGTATGGACTTTTGGAGTCTATGAATATTCACGAGGAGCTTGGTCGGATTTGAATCTACGGCGTTCAAGAGCTCCTCGAGGGTTATTGGTTATGGATTTTGCAATTCTGAACTACGTTTACTGATAATACTTGAAAACTCAATTTCCTGCTTCCCACATCATACAACTTATGAACACTTTGAGGTCCAGTTCCTTTTAATATACATGATGTGTGTTAGTTGGAATCTTGCATCTTGACTTTAGCATCGGGTTTTGTAAGCTCGTGTCCATAATAACTTGGCTTTTAAAAAACATATACTAGAGATGGAACTCAAATATCCAAGAAGAATGTAAAACTAACAGTAGCCACAAAAAAGCGATTTCAGTCCATGCATAGTGTAAAAACATTCACGCTTAAGAACATATTGCAGAGTTAATCATACAATATGATGTTATGAATAAATTTCTGTTCACGAAAGATTTATCATTTTTTGTTCAAATGAAAGAGCTTAGATATTTGAAAGCTGAAAGATATGAATAAATTTTACACATTCCTTTTTATTATTACGTATGGGCGTCAAAAAAAAAAAAAAAGGAGGGTCACTGCATCACAATTAAACACAAAATAGGTATCAGTAGTAATGATTGAAAAGTATAATACTAAATAAGGATTTTAAGGAAATATAATTTATTAACTTATGTATAGTATAGTAAATTAACTTCTAAGAAGAATTTTTCTATTACGGAATTATATTTTTTTCCCCACGGATTTGCATTTTTATTTTAAAATTAGCTTAAGTTTTAAATTTCGTAATAATCTGCTTATAAGTTTCTATTTTTAAATCCTCTTTTCTAAAAATAAGTGTTTTAAACTTTTGACAACTAAAATAATTCTTACACAGCATTTTTGCACATCTGTGCATAAATCCTATCACATAAGCAACACAAACACAGAGAGGGAAAAAAGAAAGAAAGAAAAAAAAGAAAGAAAGAGAGAGAATGTCAACAAACAAATCTCGAAAAAACAAATAAATCACTTTAATTTATGTACTAATTTATGTATTATTTCTACTTTTAGAATACCATAGACTTAATAATATAGAATAATTAAAATATTTTATTGATAGAAAGAGAAGAAATCAGAATTGCAATGTAGAATATGAATTTTTTATGAGATTTATTTTATAATAATAAAAAAAAAGATACAGCAGGGAATCCATTAACTAAGCCCCCACTCATCCCAGCCGATTTGGAATAAAACTATCTCACAGTCTATTTAAAATTACTAAATATTTTAATGAACAAATTCTGTATATAATGCACCTAATTACTTTACATATTCATAAATTAACAAGTAATATAAAAAAATAGTTTTTAAGTCAATTCTATTTGATCAGCAACGAAAATTTTATTTTGCTACTTTTAAAATAGTTACAATTAATATAAATATGTATATACATGGGGGAGAAAACAACATTTAAATGGGATGTTTTTAAAATTATTATAAAAAATCGTATTGTCCTCTTAAAATTTTAGTCCAACTGAATACTTTAACACTGAGAAAAAAAAAATTTCAAGTTTTGACAAATCGCCCAAAAGGTCCTAAGTCACCAACGTGGCTGTATTTGTAATTTTTAAATAATTGTTTTAATCAATTAATTTTAAATTTTAATTAAATTTATTGATTGTCATCCAAAAAAGATCCTGTATATAAAATTTCAGCTCAATTCAGTGCTTTAGAATGTATTTTATTAACGATTGAAAAAATTCCACCAAGATAAATAAATAAATATACAAATACACTCTGGCCACCGTAAATGCAACATCAAGAAAGACAAGAGATAGCACAACAAAATTTATTTTGTAGATAACATGTTGACCAAGTATCAAATGATTAAATTTATAGACTTCTGGGAATGGTTCTTGCCAGAATCAGTAGCCAGAATATCCCCATTTTTGGGAGATCCCCGCTCCACGCCTCGGCATTGATTCAAAGAAAACTTTGGAATATGTTCTTGGGGTACAGCAGACCAAGCAACTTCCACAGTTACCAAAGTTGATCTGGTGTGGCAGCTGGGGGTGTAATCTGGGTGAATCATTGAGCAACCATGGACCACATGTTTCTATCGGCGAAAGATCCGAGAACGAGCCGGTCAGGGAAGCAATTCAATCTGGTGATTGACGAAACCTTTGGACAGGGTGCCGTGTGATCGCGCATTATCCTGCGAAATAGGGTTGGGCCAAGCCCTGAAGGTAAGGAAGGACAACTGGCTCCAACGCCTCGGAGATGTAGCGCTGGCTGTTTAAAGTACCGACAATGCGTACTAGAGGAGTTCGAGAGTGATATCCAATACCGCCCCATACCACAATACCCAGTACAAGACTGCTTAACGCAGCTATTCAGCATCCTCTCTCCACGGTGTCTCCAGACTCGAATCTGACCATCGTGGTGTTGCAGACAGATGTGTGACTCTTCAGTAAAGACAACTTCATCCCATTCTGCCAACCACATCCTTCTTTCATCGCACCATTGGCGGTGGAGACGTCTGTGGTTCTGCGTCAAGGGTAGACCAAGCAACGGACAACTTGCCGACAGACCACTCTGCTGTAAACGGCGTCGAATGGTACGCGCAGACACTGAATGATGCGTTACAAACTCAATGTGCTGTGCTATGGTTCGTGATGTGACTGAGCGATCCGTCACTGCTATGCGCACAGTTTGCCTGTCCTCACGTGAAGGATGCATGAAGTGGATGCGATCGACCACGTCGGTCCGTCACCTCCTTTCATCCAAAGGTTACATATCAGCATTATAGTTGTTTGGTTTCGTCCAACACGACTATACCGATTTCCTTGAAAGATAATCCACAATCTCGGTTGGCCACTATCTTTCATCTGTCGAACTCGGCTACTTGATCAAAAGCTGATTGCTTTTTTCTACGAGACATAACCGATCGTTTTTCAAAACCACAAGAAAACACAATTGCCGAACTTGAAATCGTCCAAAAACTCTTCCAAATAGCGCTTTGAGGTGGCGCCACAGGCACGCGTAATGTGTGTCTGTGCTGAAATTCTAATCATTTGCATAACTCACCTCCACTAATGCATGTTGTAAATTTCATGTTATTTGCATGCTTTCTTCAGAGTGTTGCATTTACGGTGGCCAGCAGTGTATATAAATAAATATATAGACAGTGCGAGCTAATAGTAGGAATTGAAAAAAAAAGGAGAAAAACTTTATCACAAACAATGAGCTGAATTCATGATGATCACATGATAAAGTTAATCACGTGTTTGCGACTTAATTCAAAACTGACATTAAATTAGCTAGCACTTATTGTTCACAATGTGTAAAATTTAGACAAATATTTAAGTTTCATAATTAAGCAAAGATACTCAAATAAATGAAAAAAAGAACTAAAGATTTTAAAATTTAAAAAAATCTTATTTTATTCGTGTATTTTTAAATTAAGTTTATTTTTCTAACTTATGTACGTTATTATTGTTGACAAATAGACGCTTTTTAAAAGAAAGTTTCTGCAAAGAGCAAAAGGGTAACAACGAAACGCAAGAACTGATTAGCTATAAACACATGATTGTATTTATCGTATTAGGATGTCACATGAATTTATAAATTAATTGGCTAGAAACACACGTGTTTGTCATTGTCATGTGACAATGACGTCACATGAATTTAGCCCATTCCTTCGCAAGCACATGCACACTTCTGAAAATTAATAAGCAGCACTTGTCCCTAAAGAAAGACCGCTAACCACATCGAGTGTACAATTTTGAATCATGGTCAGATGACGTGGTAGACTCCTGAATTGGCATGCCTGAATGTTTGTCGCGGCATTCCCGCCACAACAAGTGTATTTACTGTATTATAATTAGAAATTCACAAGAATCGATTCTGAAGCGAGGACCGCGCTTGAGAGGGAGTGATTGTTTGATTGTTTATTAATGTCCTACTCGAAGAAACTTGAGTGTATTGGTGGTACACATCGTAATTTTGAATCATGATCAAATGACGAGGACGACATCTGAATTGATCCACGACTCTCCAAACATCCACACCGCACCAACGTGAGGATTTGGAGCCTTGATGGATTTAATGTGCACCACCCTCTCTACTCAGTAGATCTTTAGTGCCATCGGGGGAAGTGTCAGAGTTCGTTTTTAAATTTTGCGATTCATCTCACCAACAACCCTCATGCAACTTTAAAATGATATTAATTTAAATTGACTTTATCAGAGCATATAGTCTTTGGTCCATGAGTGGAAAAAATTATGAACACATAACGCAGTATAACTGAACAAAACGAAAGCCGTCGAAATTATCTGAGTAATGTTATTCTACGAAGAATATTTAGAGAGAGAATAATGTTTTACGGTTAATTATATCAACACATAATGATCAACAAATTATTAGGAGTAAAATGGTTTCATTGTTATAGTTACAAATAATAGCAAAACTAACATAAAACATGATTTATATTTTTGACTTTATATGAAAAAAAGAAAAAAAAGAATAGTATGTATGAAAATTCATTCAAAAAGTTTGAAATTTTTTTAATGAATAGCGGAGTAATATATTTTGAAAAAAATTATTAAAATATGTTAAGAAATGATTTTTCGGAAAAAATAACTAAGGCAGTGAAAATTTATTGAGATTCTCTTTTGTTTGTCACAATTAAGTGTTTCAATTATTTTAACTGTATATTTTCTGGAATTTAATTGAAAATCTAAAGTTATCTAAATAATTATTTTCTCTTAAAATTTAAATTTTGAAAAAAAAAAATAATAAATTTAGATATTAATAAAAATACCTGGATATTCACGTTGAAATTTCACAAGACTATTGTCTATATATTAATTCTTCAATTTCAATTAATTTATTTTCCTAAGTTAAATTATTAGTAACGAATAGTTGATACAAATATTTACTATAATTTTTGACCTATTGTCACCATTAGTTAAACAGCATCTTTTAACCTTTAAAACAAATTGTTTGTTCTTCGGAAAATTAAAAAAAAAATACTTTTAAGCACAAAAAATCTTATAAAAACATACAATTTTTTTTTGTGAATTTAAATTAAATTTAATACTTTTCAAATTTCGACAAGTTTAGTTTAGTTTTATACCACTAGATGGTAGCACGGTTGCAAGCCGTCAATCGATTTTACAGCCATGGAAGTCTTCAGGCTCAAGGTGGTGTCACGCTATGCCACGTCATTGGCCCTTCGTTCCTCTCATTTCCACATTTCGCTGCTCGTGCACGTTTCGCCATCGGCCGTATCGATCGTTCCTGCGGAAAGAAAAAAACAAACAAAAAAATGTGCGTCACGCGCCTTGGAAAGTGTGCTTTCACCCCATGCTACGTCATGCGATTAGGTCCTGCTCTACCAATTAGGAAACGCGTCCCCGTGGCGGTGGAGGTGTAGACCCTGCAGCGTGGCGTAGCGTCTCTTTCGAAGGCAGCTGCGTTAGTTGGAAGAAGTATGGATAAACGGCTGATTCAGAAAGTGTTCGAACATGATCTTTTATACGCTGTCGATAGTGTACATTACAGGGATCGACATATGCGAGCTGTTGCATGGGCAGATATAGGGAAAGATCTTGGAATTCCAGGTAAATTCGATTCGAAAGCAATTATTTGGTTTCTTCCCTTCTATTTTTATTTGGTGACGCGCACACACTATACTTGCCTATTATTTATTCCTCATTTGACTATCTCAGAAAAGCACTGATTCTTTTTAAAAATTAAAGATGTACACAAATTTAGAACTAAAATCGAAATAGATTATTATCATCATATTAAGGTTTTATTTCTTACAAAATATTGTTAAGGAAATGGATTTTGAAAATAGCCTTATTTCTTTCTATGTGGTATATGTCAAGGTCAAGCATTTACTTGCGTCCACGGATTTTAATATAGCAAACGTTGTTTGAAATGTGAATTAAGATAATAAATTACATATATTTCGAAAAATTTGGCTGTTTTGATAGAAATAAGAATTTTAAATTTTGATTTTATTTCAGCATTTTAAAATTTCGTATGTGTATTTTTGATTTTTGCTTTTAGTGGCTCTTTATATAGCACGCAAAATTTAAAGTCTAAAAAATGAAGATAAAAGGTATTAATTAAAACATTTAGATGTTAAATTGAACTGTTTTAAGAAGTTTTCTCCATAAAACGTAACACCCACGGAAAATTTCTTGTACTTTCTTTTGATGTATTAATCATAAGAATTTTCATTTTTCGAAATGTATGTCGAAAAAGAATATTCTTTTGTTTCAATATGAATACGTTTTTCAAAGTTTTGCTATTATATTTCGAGAGAATTTTAGCTCTGATGAAATAAGACCATAATCTTTATTAAACTACAAGAGCTTGAAGTTAAATTAAAAAATTTCATTTAAATATGAAAAAATCTTCAAATTCATTTTTATTTTAGAATAATTATTAGAAAGGAAATGCATTTTGTACCTATTTCGAAAGGACATTTATGATATCGCCGTGTCATTGCGAAACGCATCGCAAGAAAAAATGCCGCTTTTCCACTTCTGTGGAATGTGTTTCTTTCCACGTTGTGTTAAGAGATTGCTTATGTTGATGTTTTCTTTTTAGAATTGAGCTATACACATACGAATGCGGTTGTTTTGTTTTTATATAAATAAACTATTTAATATGTAGGTAAAAACAATTAACCAAAATCCTGTTTTACAAACAGTTATTGTTGATGAATCAAATCGGGAAAAAGCATCCAGATTATTTCAATGATGATTTTGGAAGGGCATATTAAGTATGAATATTGTTTCCGACAAAAAGAATATTAATTCATTAATAATAATTTGTTAATAATAATTTGCCATTTAATGTTATATTATTATGCATATTGTTGATCTTTACTTTGATCTTTTTTTAATATTTGTCCACTAAGCTTTTTTATATTATACCTTTTTTTAAGGATTGCATGTGTGTTTAGGATTTCCTAGAGCTTTACGTGCTGTAACTTAAATTCCGGGATTTTGCAAGGAGGGGGGGGAAAAAAAAACTATTTCGTGTTTAAATGTCCAAAGAGTGTTATTTAAAATCATGAAAGCACAAGAAAACAAATTATTACTTTGACAAAATTAAGTGTGATAAATGAAAGAAAACAAAAGAGATAGTAGTATTATATGGTGAATGTACGATGCATATTAAATAGATGTTGTGAAGGTATTCATGAAATAGAAATTGGGGAATTAAAATTTGTTCCATTTTAGTTTGAACGTGTTTAATTACTTATATCTAAGTATGTGATACATGTATATTTTTGTTATAAATATATAATGCTTAACAAATCTTTTGTTTATTTTTTAAAAGCAATTTTTAGGATACTACATTTTGAAGAAAAAAATAAAAGTTTTCTTAAAAAAATGTAATAACTGTTTAAATTTAAAACAGAATTTATAATTTAATTTTTGAATAAGCGCTTTTCCCGGGTTTTGGGCCGAGTGGACGGAATACCGGTAGATTTATCGTGTAGTTATCTTTTAGTTCTTACACTCTGACCCCGGGGTTAAATATCAACCTGGTTCCCACGATTGGCCCCGTCCCCTTAGCCCCCCTGTCACTAAAAATTTAGAAAAGCCCCTTTTTTTTGAGATTTCTCATGTAATAAATTCGAATAAAATTGCAAATGAAAGAAAGATAATTTTAAGAAATAAATAATTAGATCATTTTTGATTTTACGCGAACAAGTAATTTACTTTCGTGGATTTCCTTAAATTCATTCATGAGGAATATTAAAAACGCACTGTTCAGTTACACGAGGGCTTTTGGCGACGGATCTCGTAATTTTGGAACATGGTCAAGTGACGAGGACGACATGCCAGCCACGATCCGATACCTTGACCACTAGGCTACCGTGGCCATTCCTTATATTCATATCGTATTAAAGCTGTAATTTAGGCAGCAATTTAATAATTTATAAACGTCGCATTTAGAAGAAACTTGAAGACAACTGAATTCCCATTCCCCAAACTTCCACCCGACAGATTCAACGGTATCAGGATTTGAGTCCGCGACTCGATTACAACCCTGGCCTCTAGTTCGCTATCAAGACCCCTCGGCTACACGGCCGCTGTTGATAGGGATAATAGCAAATACGATAATTTCCATACCTAGTTCTCGGATTGTGTGAGCACTTTATATACTTCCCGCTGCGTAAGACTTCTAAATCGCTGTGTGGTTCAATATCCAACAGCTTCTATTGTGCCATGTGATGCTCTTTTCCAGAATCGAGATTCGAACTTAAAATTCTTCCTAATTTCTGCACCTAATTAGCAATATTTTATATTATTAATTGGCGTGTTATGGAAGTTAGAAGTGTAGGGTTCCAGCATAGGTGTCGTCCTCTTCACTTCAAAATTACGAGATTCCTTCTTGCAGCTTCAAGAATACGACGTTAATAATAATAAAAAAAAAAAAAAAATTAAACTCGTTAACAATTGGCGTGGTTGGGAAGTTTGAAGAGTGATGTGCTAACTTAGTTGTCATCAGGTGTTTTGACTGATTCAAAATTTGCGTTCTTCGCCAAAAGCCCTCGAGTTGCTTTGAAATGCGGCGTTGATAAACACACAAGCAATCCATTAATATAAAGAGTTGATCAACTCAATAAAAGTGAGTAAAAATATATTTTGTGCATTTTTGTTTGTTCGTAATAAATTGTAAAATTTTGTACACAGCTTATAATGATATCTTTTTCTCAGTTAGTTGCATTTTTCTTGTTTAACATATACAAGAAGACCCCAGTTAACGCTGTTTCGTTTAGCGCTGTGCTGCTGGCAATTTCGGGGAATCCCACAATTCAAATAAAAGAGCATTAAACCGCGAAACAGAGCAGAGAGGAGCGTTTCGCGGGGTCTTACTGCAATTAATCGTTTGCATTAATATCCCTTTAAAGAAACGCAAAACAAATTTTTGAAGATGGATTTCTATTTTTCCAAGAAATGATGAGGATGACATTTGATTTACCAAGCTTGTGTATTATTTCGTTCTTTTTAGACCTAGCGGACATCTCAGCCAGCGTCATTCCAAGCGACGCTTTGCTTGCGGAATTGGTGAGGCCAGGTCAAGGTCACGGACCTGGCATATCATGAGTTCGAGCCTGGTGCCGCTGAAAACCCACCGTGTAGAGGGGCTAATGCACGATACATCTGTCGGACTCAAACGTCCTCCCATTGATGTGGTGTGGAAGTTAGGAGAGGGAGGAAGGCTAATTCAAGTGTCGTTCTCATCACTTGACCATGGTTCAAAATTACAAGGTCTGGCGGCAAAAGCCCTCGTGTAGCTGAATAGGGCGACCTTGATATTCACTCACCCACCCACTCGCGGAATTGGTGCTCGAATTTTTATTCGTTGGTTCAACAGTATTTCTAATCACGTCAGGGGACACACTAGGGGTTGGGAGTTCCCCCTCCCCCGTGGGCCAACATTTACATTTTTATCATGAAGATAAAAATGTAATGAGATGTCTCTTTCGTCCACGTGCTTTTAGGAATGTATCCCTCCCCACGAGAGAGGGGTCTGTGTACGCTACTGAATCATGGAACTAAAGACCCTTTAATGTGGCCGCGGTAGTCGAGTGATCACGGTCGCGAACTCGTGGCCTACGTTGTTCAATCGCGAATTCGAAACCTAGTGTCACCACCCATGTAGAAAGGCTGATTCACGTTAAATTTGTCGAGGCTCACAGTCCTCCCTCTGGCATGGAGTGGAAGTTTGGAGAGGGGGTGCCAGCTCTGTGTTGTCCTCGTCACTTGACCTAAGTTCAAAATTATAAGGTCCTTCGCTAATTGCTCTGTTATTGCTTAATTGTGCTATGTAAATTAAAATGAAATTAAAGTGGACCCTGTGCTGCACTGAAGGGAGGAAAAATATTTTCTTGTCAATGCAAAATTAAAACGTAGATATTTCTTAAAATTTTTAAAAACATTTAATCGAAAAACTCGTTTTTCTTTGAAAATCTTTAATTCATTTTTATTTCCTCTTATTCCTAAAGAATTTTTTTTCCTAAAATTTTTAAAATCTCAAAAGAAAGCTTCTTTTATAAATGTGATTATGAAATGACAATAATTATGCCTTGTGTTTGAATAAAAACGCGTTAAGAAGTAAAACTATTTAAAATCTAATGTGAAAATTATTCAGATACCGTAAAATCCGGCGTATAACGCTCGCCTATACTTTCAAGCTGCAATTTAAATTTTTTAGGTATACATCCGTTGTATAATGCGCACCCTCGTTTTTACGAAAAAACCAGAAACGTGCATGCACAATATTCTCATTTATTCTAGGTATTATTCCAAGCTTTAGAAAAAAAATAATGACTACAACCCTGTAAGTTCATAAGGAATATAATTTCTTCTAAATAAACAGAGTATTTCGATCTATGTAGAAGTCTATTTTTTTCTATGCTCAACTTTTTATTTTTTTTATTTTTAAAGCTCTCGTTTTTATACTCGTCGTATAACGCGCACTCGTAAATTTTGATCTTTACTTTTTTGTTAAAAGTGCGTATTATACGCCGGATTTTACTGTAAGTTAACCATCATAATTTATTCATGTTACCTCCTGATCCAAATTTCCAGGATTTCTTGGTAAATGTTTGATCAGAACGTTTTTCAAAATGGCGTATTTTATTTTAAACAGTAAATGTTTTCACATGAGTTAACAAGTTAAAAACGGAATGTATTACTGTAACGAAAAAATTGTTACACATTGACGTTGTTGCACTCAGTAAAAAATCGATAAAAATTAAGTATTTTTATTTAAAACAATGTTGGAAGCAGAAAATGCATCTAATACAAACAATATTTTCGTTGTTTTAATTTTTTCTGCATTGCCCTATTAGAATAAATGTATTACATACATCGATCTTTCAATTTCCATTGTGGCTCCGGTAGCCTAGTAGTTATGGTCACGAACTCGTGGCCGGCGTGTTACAGGTTCGAGTCCTGGTTCCACCTGGTGAAAACCTGCCTTGTAGAGAGGGCCGATGTACGTTAAATCTGTCTAGCTTAAATGCCTCCGATTTGCGTGGTGTAGTAGTTCGGAGAGGAGTGTCAGCTCAGGTGTCGTTCTCGTCACTTGACCGTGGCTCCAAAATTATGTTGTTCTTCGCCAAAAGCCCCTCTGTCGCTTTATGGTACGAAATTAATTTTACACAAAACTCAACAGGATATTTTCTCTAACATGGCATTTTAAAATACAAATGCAAAAACTTAAGTAAGAAAAATTTTGGACAATATGTGTCATCGCGATATAATAATAAAAAATAATGTATACAAATAGTTATAAACCTTAGTGTAACTAGAGAGAGAGAGAGTTCGAAATATTTTTGTTCTGAAGTTTAAATTTATTTTGTTGAATGGTTAGAAATTATACTTCGTCGTGTAGCGTTAGAATTACGTTGATCAAATTAAACGTGCTGTGGTAGCCGAGTGGTCAAGGTATCGGATCGTGGCTGGCCTTGTCACGAGTTCGAGCCGAAGACCACTAAAGACCCGCTGTGTAGGGGAGCGATGACGTTAAATCTGTTAAGAGCTCAAACGTCCTCCCGTTGATGTGGTGTGGTAGTTAGGAGAGGGGGTGCCAGCTTAGGTGTCGTCCACGTCACTTGACCGTGGTTCACATTTACGTGGTCCGTCGCCAAAAGCCCTCGTGTAGCTGAACAGTGCGACGTTAACATTCATTCACTCACTCAAACCAAACGTACTGTACGAATTCATTATAAATAAATTCTTCATATTTAATGCTCGTGAGATAAATAATTTGTAATGAAAGCTGATGTATATTATTTCTTAAAATTCAAGAGAATTTTTTATAGTTTTCTAATTGATAATACCATCGTTATAACAAACTATATTTGTTTTGAAAATTTCGCATGATTTTCTCGCGATGATTGATTTTTTCGAATCACGAATTTAATTATTTTCACGGGAGGAGATTGGCTAATTGGTAAAAGTTATGAAATTCGTGGTTTGCGATGGCGCTCTATTCGTGTCTTTGATTTGAGTCCTCATTTTACTAAAGACCATGTTACACAAGAATAGAAGATGCTTCGCAGTAATAATAATGTGGTAAATAAGAGTGACGTAACAGTTTCAGAGTTTTCGTCACCGTTTATCGTGATTAAAAATTACGAGGTTCGTCGCCAAAATAGAACAATTTTGTTATTCTAAAACAGTGTTTTTTCAACCACTTATATCGGAACATTACACTTATATTTATTGTTAAATTTTCACCGTATGTATATAAATTATAAACGAAATCAGTTTTAAGAACGAATATTTTATGTGTGATTCAGGTATTTATACATATTATAATTTGCAGTAAAAAGACAGTACTGTAGATAGTTAGAAATCATTTTTTGAAGCAATTTAAAATTAGAGATAATTGTTAAAGCACACTTTAAGTTGCATACATTTTGTTATTTACAGTCGGACCTCTATATAACGAAGTCGCTAAATCCCGAAAAGAAAGCTTGTTATATGGAAAAATTTTTATTTAGAGGTTCAACTTTTTCATTTTTCTTTATATAAACCCCACAAAACAAATTTTAAACTCATAAACACTATACATAAAAAAAAAAAAATCACCTTTTTGTAAATTAATATATATTTCATTTATATATCTTACCTATAAAAAAAATAAAACCGCAAGGAAAGTTTCTTTTGACGCCTTTATCCACTTACAGAAGAATTACATTTTTTTCTTTGGTGCTCAAGCACTTACGTTTTGACATTTTCGAGCCACTAGAAACGAAGCTACCAGTTCGTTTGATCAACACTGCAAATGAATGAAAACTAGTTCAAGGACACGGGAACACGAGACAACTCCACTGAGGGTGAAAGGGGATATCGAAGATGTTTCTAGTTAACTGGACAATGGGAGTTAAAGGTTGCACTTCTTGGATGAAACGTCCAGAATTCGTCCAGCGAGTTAGCACCATAACCAGTTCAAGATTTATGACCACCATAAATGTGTTGAAAGGAAATAACTTAAAATGTCAGAAATACTAAAATGGGAAAAAAAAATTGAACAATAAGAAAAAGTTCGTTATATGAAATACGCTTCGCTATTGAGGTTCAGAAAGTTCGCATGCTCTCAATATATAGAGCTCGTAAGTTGAGGTTGACTTATATATTTTTGTTTATGTTTACAATGTGTATTATTCTGTATTGTTCTCATGTTTGTTTCGGGACCAATAACCTAGTAGTCATGGTCACGGGTCATGACCGGTGTCATGAGTTAGCGGCCTCAGTGGCATTGACTCTATAGAGGAGATACATTAAATTTGTGAGACTAAAAAGTCGTCCCTTGGGAGATTGGATTGTGATTGAATATTAACTCGCACTGTTATATCGAGGCTTTTGGCGACGGACCACGTAATTTCGAACTATTGTCATGACGTGACGACACTGAGCTGCACCTCTTAACTACCACACCACACCAACGGGAGGACGTTTCAGCTCGACAGATTTTACGTGCATCGCTGCCCACAGGCGGGTTCAGTGGTATTGGCTCGAACTCATGACATGCCTGCCATGGTCCGATACCTTAACCACTGGGCTACCGCAGCCCTGTCCCGTTGGGAGGGCATGGTGGTTTGGAGAGCGGGATGCCAGTTTATGTGTCGTCCTCATCACTTGACCGAGGTTCAAAATTACGAAGTTGTCGCCAATAGCTTTGTTGCTTTATAGCACGACGTTCAAAAACACTCACTCATGCATGTTTGTTTACTTATAATTAATATTCACTGGTATAATTTTTTAAAAAGAATTTTAATTAGAATTCTTTTTGTGTAATAAGTTTCTGAAGTAGTTTTTCATTCAGTTTACATTTTTAAAATTTATTTTTACGATTCCATTTTTTAATGCTTCTAAACCTGCATTTGTTTTATTTCTACGATTAACAGGAATGAAAATAGGGAGTTATGTGAAGTAGAACAAATGAAAATAAAGTTGTAAGTGTTGCAAGATGGCTGGATATAGTTGATTGTTTTTTATTTTACCCTACACAAATGCCTACTGAATTAAAAATTAACTTACGTATGCTTTATTAGTATGCCGTGATAATTTGGTATGGTTTTTGAACAATCGGTGGGATGAACATTGGTTTGAACGTTTGTTGATTTGCAGGCGAACCGCTTAGGAGCTGTGCCGTTATTTTCCGTAGCTGTGCTAGTATTTAATGGTCTTTCTGATGTAATAGAATTGTTTAATGAATTGGGTACGATGTCGTGTCATTAAGCTTTAAACACACACATTATGCATTAAACATTTAACTCTGACAATTACATTGCTAGTACTAAAAGCTTGTTTCTGCTATTTACAAAATTAGATTGTAAAAAAACGAAAAAGACAGGGTAATTTCTAATAAAAAGCATTATTTTGATAAAGTAAGAATCTGAACTTCAAACATATTTTTCATAAAATGCATTTTTTTTAATCAAAGTTGTAATTTGCAAAACCTCTCATTTTCGTATTTTCTTGAAATTTTGTTTGTGTGTTTCTTAAAGTGTGATAAAAGAGATGAATAAAGGATTTAGCTTTAATATAAATATATTTTTTTACACTTTATTGATATCGAAACACATACATTTAAAAAAATTTTCTTAAAGAGAA